>LWCB01012625.1:0-12150 GCA_001630525.1 Coelastrella sp. M60
TCCACTTCAGTCATCAGATGGTTGTGATCGTGGCATATGGGTGCTTTGTCATACTAACGATCCTTTTGCTGACAGAACAGCCGTTGAGACCAAATGTTTATAGTGAGGAGAGGCACATAGTTGATGAGCGCCATCATAGGTTCATCAGTGCAAGGGCCCACACAGGAAATGCCAGAGATGTCAACCTCGGTGACTATTTTGTGCTAGGGATCACAACAGTCGCACGCAACAAAGCAGATTACTTGAACCAAACACTATTCAGTCTCCAATGCGGTTTACAAAGTGACAGTGCTACCCCAAATGTTGTGGTGTTGAATGGTGAAGTACCAGCCGCCAAGCACAGCAGCTTCCAAAATCTATGGAGATCTGCCTCCATGCAGCAATTCATGAGGAATGGTCTAATTCTTGTAACATTTGAAGCGTTGCACTCAGAGTTACAAGCAGCCAACGCTACAGGAGGGTTGCCCAGAACCCATGGCGATTCACCAGAACGAGTGTGGTGGAGAAGTAAGCACAATCTGGATACCGCTTACTTGATGGAAGCGGCATTGCACATATCTCCCAAGGCCCAGTATTACTTGCAAATAGAGGACGATGTGCGTTTAGCTCCGCATTTTTTGTCCATTTTGCACAGATACTTACAAGATAAACATAAACAGGGGGATGCTGCTGATATTGTGGGCTTATTTGATGCTGGGGGTTTTATGGGAGGGGTGGCAGTGGCATATAGGGTGGGTTCTTTGCGGCAATTGGTCAGTTACTTGCGCTCCAACTACTTCCAATCACCAGTCGATTGGCTCATTACGGATTTCAGTAAGCAGAATAACCTCTCCTCTCACATTATGAGACCCAATCTGGTGCAGCACACTGGAGTCATGAGCAGTCTAGTGGGGAAAATACAGAAACTTGCTTCAACAACTTTCAACAGCTCAGGGACTTGCTAGGTTGTATGCAGAAAGTACAGTAGTAGACTCCTTGTTTGCAAACAAGACCACATCATGGGCGGTGATCATCCTGACTTTGCGGGCGCTGGAGCCATATGAATCGGTGACTGGCAGAATGTGCAAGATGGGAGCAACAAAGCGAGAACGCACTTAAGTTAGTATAATATAGTTGATGTAATTTAGTTGATGTCAGGCTCAGAAGTCCTTGTGACTCTACGGCATTGCATGTAGCGAATTGCCTGTTGTTGCATGTGTGCCTGCTAAATGCGGTTTGTGACCATTCAATGAAGGTCATGAATCTGTATCAACAGGCCTACTAGCTTTAGCAAGGTATGATACATGGCTAGCAGCTCGTGTCCAAAACACAACTTGGTGTATCGTGTGTTATACCTGAGCTTGGGTGGTTGATGCTACCGTACGTGGTTGCAGTTTGTGGCAAATCATGTTGATGTTCTGATTTTGATGGTTGTGTCTTGCATATGTTCAGGTTGAACCTGGGCTATGCGTCGTCTTCTGCTTATGTTTTGCCCCCATGAGCCATGTGTTGGCTCCTTACGGCTGATAACCCTTAAAGGGTAACTTGTAGTAGTAGTAGTAGTAGTAGTAAAGCTGCCGCTGTTGCTACATGCATGACTTGATCTGCAATCACTGATCAGTGGGCCATCATGATGCAGACCTGCAGTTTTTCTGGCAAGCTCAGGTGAAGAGGTTGTTGATTGAACTGTATAGTTAGGGCTCAAAGTTGTGCATCTGATTGTGGCACAATGCACCTTCTTCATAACTACCACAATGTGACAAAATTGCAGCATGTGTGACACAATAGTGCTCATAGCTTGCAAGCTATGGGTGTGCACGGCACTCTGGGGATAATAATAATCACTGCTTTACAGCCATAGCCTTGCGGCCATCGGCCCCGCGCCTCTGGGGATGCCGCACATCAATTGTACACAAGGTAAACACCAATTGGGCCACCCATACATGCAACAAATTACAGTGCAGTGCTCGTTTGTCACCTTTGCTGTTTGATATATACAGTAATGGGCTGGAATAGTGGCTGTGAAGGCATTTACCTAGCTTAGGGGGTTACAAATCTCATTGGCTTGTTGCTGCATGCAGCCCTGGCTCCTTGATAGTCTGCTGAACTATACTGACTCAGGCTGCTGTCTATCCTCTATGTGTTCTGTTTTGAGTACGATGTGGATTTCAACCTCGAGGGAACAGTAAGGCAGTCCGATCTTAACAGTTTGCAAGGTATTTGGTCTACACAGTGATCTCTTTGCGGTCAGCTGGTAAGAGTCTGGGTGTACGGTGTTGTTCTGCAGTGTTTCAGAGGTTGCCTGCAGCTGTTCCCATGCTTGCAGCAGCTCAGCGGGAAGCCAGTGTTGTCCTAGACTGGCATGCAATATGAAGAACATGCATGACAACTGCATAGATGATGCATGGCATCATCATCTGAAAACTGCATGAATGATGGAGCAGCTTGGTGCTTTGCTGCCTAGCAGTTACAATCAGAGGCAATCTCCACCTAGCCGTGCATATCTCTCGGCTGAGTAGTACTCATGACAAAGATCATAACTTGCTGGGACATCATGCTGTTGCATGCAACACCACTGACAAGCCACCACGTCTGTGGATGCCATCCTATGGTTATATGATGTCGCTACTATAGTGGCAGAGCTGGTCAGCGTATGGACACCCTGCTTAGTGTCCTTCAGCATGGATTGAGCAAACTATTTATGCAGTTTTTCTTCAAAGCAAAAAAGTAGACTTATCAGCCTTGACGGCTCGTGGACCAGAAAATCCTTGTCGAAGCGATTTGCGGCAAGTGCTGGTTTCTCGCATAGGTGCTTGCAACGCTCACATACTTGCATCTACTGCATTTGAAAACTGTTCTCCCGCGTGCTTTGCTCCAGTTTGGAAGCTGCTGCAGGGTACGGTACCCGGCACCCTTTTGGCGGGCACCCGCAACTGCCATGCCCTAGGCCTATACAGCACTGACACTGACCACAACATGGGATCTCTTGCAATGATGACTGGAAACTCAACCAGATCAGCCATCACACGCACTGCGTAAGCTATTTGTAGCTGCATTCGGGAAGGGTCAACGGACGTCCCGTCCCTCTCTGTGGATCGACTGTATCTGTATCGCTTGCCTGCTCTATCGTCATTTTCATGGGTCAAGAGGGAGTGAACAAAAAAGCCATGGCAAGCAAGCCACAGCGTGCAGCAGCGCTTACGAAATTGGCCCTCTGTGTTGTAGCTGCGCTACTGGTCGTCTGGTTTGCTGATACAACACGATCTGCGTGCAATGGTACAAAAGCTCGAGATGCATGGACACTGCCCAGGCCCTTGGCTGCACAAAAAGCATCAGCAAGCAACGGCGGTGTGGAATCGACAGCTCGAAGCACTTGGGGAAGGCATGCCATGGCCAATTTGACTGAATACAAAAACACCATTCTATCTAGAGTGAAGCCTCATTATGGCAAACAGGATTGGTGGCAGGTCTACTTGCCAAGCATATCCTGCCCACCTGACCGGCCTCTCACACGATATGGAGGCACTGGTGATGGGTCTAAACTGCTGTGCAATCTGTCAGGTTCACTACAAGAGACAAGCTGTATAATCTATTCTTTAGGAAGCAATGGTGAGCAAATTTCTTGAACAAACCTCAGCAACCTGCAAAGAATGCAGTGACAGCAGGAACTGTGTCTGAACTCAAAATCAGCCCAGACAGTTCGCAGCTGCGTCAAATGCGTTAGAGGCATATCTGAGGCCATCATTTCCTGCTTTCACTTGCAATGCAGCAGGAAGATGTTGCTCAGAGCTGATTGCACTAGTTTTCAATGGCACGGCTGCTTGTTCTTGTGCAGAGTATGTGACCTCTCAATAAGCCTGCTCTGTGTGTGTGCTTATGACAGAGCAACGGTGTGTAACAATGCAACTTGGTGCGCATTGGTTGGCGCAGGTGATTATGCATTTGAGCATACAATGATGGAGAAGACCCGTTGTGCGATACATACCTTTGACTGCACTCACAATGGAATATCCCAAAGTCCAGGTCGCCATTTCTACCATCATTGGTGTCTTGGTGAGCAACACCACGGAGAGCAGTATCGTACTTGGAAGAACATCACCACCACTCTGGGACACACAAAAGTGCATCTATTGAAGATGGACATAGGTGAGACTTTTCATGTCAACCGAGCTATGAGCAAACGTATTGAAGGGTGCAAAATCCTTTTGCCAATCTGATGGCGACGCTGGCAGGTTGTAGCCAATATGAGATGAATGGCTTGTTGAGTTAGCGCCTGGCTAAGGTCGTTCACTGCAGAGATACAGTCATGTGCTCCATTGATGCCATTGTGAGGTGCAACAACATCTTCGCCACCTGAGTAACCACAGATTAAAATGCTTTCATGTTCCTTCAGAGGGGTATGAGCACGATGTGCTGCCTGCCTGGAGACCCGAAGATAACCTCCCGGATGAGCTTTCTATTGAGATTCATGCACAAGCAGGCCAGGATCGGCCAGGCACAACTGCAGAGCTGGGACTTACATTCCTGCATCTAGCAAACCTAGGATATGCGGCATATTCACAGGAGATAAATCCCTTGGCCTCAGTCTGTTGTGCTGAGTTCTCTTTTATGAGGCTGGGCCATGTTGATGAGTGATGCTCTTTGTGAGCCAGCAAAATCATGTTGACATGAACATATGGCTCCAGAGCTTGGGACCAGACTGAACATGCAGACGTGTCTCAAGTGTCACTAGTGACTCAACACCCTGGTCTCCAACCAAATTTGCACATTCCTCAAGGTGCTCCCCATGAGCAGTTTGATTGCACCAAATGGAAGGCATTGGTTGCTGCATATCCAAATACTGCGGGCTAGTACCTCGTACAGCATTGATTGCATCAAATCCAAAATATTTATCATTCGACTTCAATAATGAACATTGCATTAAAGGTCTGTCTGTAGTGCTGACTGCCAACCATCATGATGGTGAAATGCCTCCCGGTAAGTTGCTTTTAATCTATGTAGATTCACTCAGGGTATATGTTTTGTTGTGGCTGATCCGCATCAGCAGTGCACTGGCAGCCCCTTCACAGGCCGTAAAGTGAAAAGGACAGCTGTGAGGGTGATGAGCCATGGTCTGTCCTGAACTTGCCTGAGCACGCCAACAGCATTCTCAGTCTTTGAATAGCAACTATGCCCCATAGCTGTAGCACTATCTGTGGTAAGACTTAACTCACGTTATTACATTGATAATGGATCAAAACGCAGCTGCGACTGGTGTCAGATGTTGCTATGTTTGCTGCAAGGATGTGGATCAACAACCAGGTACAGCCGTGGCCAGCTAGGTTGGAAGTACAGGAAGTACATGAACAACTGACCCTGCTGTAAGGTGCCGTATTGAGCACAATTGTAAGTACACCGGAATTTGAGTAAAACGTGATTTCAGATCAAAAGACACTGCAATCATCAGTAAAACATCAAGACAGCTGATGTCAGGTAGCACTAATCATAAGCAAAATGCCGCCTGATTTCAGTGGTAAATGGGCCGGCAGCAAGTGACACTTCACAGAACAGCAAGCTACTACTTTTCAAGCAAGCAAAACCACCGCAGTAAGCCAGTCCCCGCAGATGTCACTGCTGCTACTGCTGGTGTGCGTGTGCCTGCAGAGCCTACCATCAGCGTACCTCCACACTATGTATAAGCAAAATGCAGCATCATGATATCATCCATCGATGGTCTACATAGTGAAAGTCGCAATATAAGGAAAAAGTGTGCATTATGATTCACTTAATATTATGCTCAATACGCTAGTGTATCCGCTCATGGTTATCAATCAAAGTCACCACTGGCAGCCAGGTGATGGTGAGAAGCTGGCCCAAAGGTTACCACCACCCAGACTGTATCAGGTGATCACCACGTGTGACTGGCGTGTACTAGTCTGTTGCAGTATATCAGGTTTTGAGTAGACCCTGCCTTCTTCGGTTGACTACTGCCGTCCGGTAGTGTCTTCTCAGACATGCTGCCAGGCTCCTCTAGGAACCACAGTTTTGCGCTCAGCATGCATGTATCATATGATGCACTGTCTGTGCTGTTCCTCACCGTGTTCCTCTCCGAGTGTGGAACCAGCCACGCCACGTTGATTTGGGAAATCCTTACAAGACCAGAAGTACTGTAAGTGAACAGTCGTGCTTCGTGGCATGCTTCACGTATACGTGCGTGTTGGAATAGCGCTTCTGAACGTTTCCAGGATCAGCCCTGGCCTTCGGCTTACCAATTGCGCTCGAGCAGAGCTCTGGGTATAATCATCTCATGCAGAACGGACTTCAAAAATGATAACGCCTATGTAGTATTGTTACGTGCCTCTGCTGCGTTGGAGAAGCCCTGCAGACGAGCAACACACCTGCCCACACAACCGAACAACGCATCAATCAAGTATAGAAGACCAAGCGGATGTGTATAGATGCAATAATTATTTGTAAGCTTCTAGAATGCACCGAGACACGCATACAAGCGTGTTTGACCTCCGACATGGGTGAGAGCGCCAAGAAAGCGCCCATCAGACTGGCATGTCCAGGGCACAAGATATATTACACTGTGCTCTTTTTGACCGCTGTGATCTTCATTTTCTACTCTGTGACCGGATGCTGTCGCAACGGCACCATGAACAGGCTACAGCAGGCCCCGTCATTCATCACAGCTTGTCGCCGTCCTTCAGAGGCGTTGTATGTTGCTCAATTCCCCGGTTCAAAGAAATATGTAGATTACGCAATCTTGTGGCATGATGTCTACAAGCCAGCTGGTTATTGCGGATGCAGAGAGCCCTCGCAGACACCCTGTTGGTTGAGTCTGCACAAGCATGTGGATTGCAGGCAAAGTTTCACCACATATGCATCCAAGCTACAAACCCATGTCCCAGTATACCCGCCACCACATAATCTACCAGATGAACTTTCCGCAGATTTCTTGCTCAATGGTCATACACAGTTGGGTGAGTGGTATGTAGATGAAGCCGGACATGCCCCAACTGCCAAAACTCCAGTATGGGACTCAGCGTTACTGGACAGCTTCATTGCGCCTGCAAAACGACAGGAGAATATGGGGAGCTATGGACATGAGATTCAAGCCTTATATAATGCCTTCAGCCAACATAACATAACGGGGCAACATGGTGCAGTTTTTGGATCTCAGACACCTTGGTTGGAGGGTTTCTTATTTGCCTATGGTGCAAGCCGACTTACCACAATAGAGTACCGCAGGACCATCTCAAGAGTGCCAAATCTTCATGTCATAACCCCTTTGGAGTGGGCCAGCAAGTGGCTAGATGGTACTGCTCGTGAAGTAGACTTTGCCGTCTCATTCTCAAGTCTTGAGCACGATGGTTTAGGGCGTTACGGAGACCCTGTCAATCCGTGGGGCGACATAGAATCAATGCAAAGAGCATCATGCTATGTCAAGTCTGGTGGGCTGATGTTTCTCGCGGTGCCTACGGCTGCAAAGGATATGATTGCTTACAACGCACACAGATATTATGGGCCTGCCAGGTTTCCGCTCTTGACCGCAAACTGGCAGGTGCTGGGGGTTTATACGCATGATCGTAAGGTGACAGCTGATACCTGCTATAACTTCTGGGACTTTATCGCAAAAGCAGGCATTGATTATCGGGCAGCCAACTTCTACCAGCCTGTTGTTGTCCTGAGGAATCACAGACTCAGTCCATGCACTGTATGAAATAATGTGTTTAGGCACAACTTTTTCATGCAAGTGCTATGATTGTTCAGAGTCTGGAGACACATGTGCAACAAGTCCATCCATGCAGAGGTACAGCTGCTCGCTGTTACATTTGAGTATTTGTCCAAGAAGGGCATGAAACCCTGGATCTGGTAACAAGCGGAGCTCCCTGTTTGGGCGTTGTCAGGAATTAGCCGTCGTCAGTGCTGCCAGCGTCAGTGAAATATCTGATGAGCCGACCAAACAGACTTTTCAATACAGCCTGGCAGCTGGCATGTGATGACCAGTAAACGTAAATGGCACTGCTGTGGATGTGAAAGAAACTCATGCAGCAAAGTGAAAGCAGTGCTGATTGATATTAAAAGGCACTTGCTGCTGCTATGGATGTGTCTGCTGCAGGGTGGTGATTTGCATGTACTTGGACGTGTACAGCACATGCAGTGATGCAGTTGTAACCTGCCCAATATGAGCTTGTTCTTTGGCGGAGTTCTGCAGCTTCCTGTTTAAACTGCACGACTTGTGCTGCGGGTGCCTCAAAATCCGCCATCAGGGACCCTGCTACCTCAGATGCTGCACACAGCTTGAGGCAGCCATAGTGCGACTCATCTGAAAGTTGGATTCAGCAATCACCATGAGCTAGGCTGGTTGCTAGCGGCTCCGACAGCACACGCATGACCCACAAGGCCCCTTAGGAGCAGCAATTGCTTTGTTATATCAGCCAGCATTGCATTCACTTTGCTGCACGAGCCAACTCTCTGTCACAAGGTGTAAATGCAGCAGAATCGGGATTAGTACTACTTTTGCAACCATTGCTAAGCACTGGATGCAATTTATTTCCAGCCCCTGCAACCATGAATCACGCTCAGCACAGGCTTGCCACATTGTGCATGGCTAACAGCACATTGTACTTTATGGGCTTGTTGTGAACCCAAGGCTAGCCTAGCTAGCTAAGTAGGTTGATCTGGTGGGACCAAGTACAACAAATCCTGTGCAGATCGCTCACAGGCCCTCGCATGTCCCCTATCGATCTTATCATCGGGGTGGTTCGTGAATGAATCACTGACTGGCTGATACGCAAGGATGTACACGTGTTTCCCTACCTTACGCAAGCAACCATGATTACCATGATCAGCCTTTTGATGACAACGGGTGTTGATATATATACTGACCCTTAGAGAAGAGGTAGCTTGCTTTTTGTGCATGTAAGCACGCGAGTCTAGCAGCTTAAGCTTGGGTTTCGTCCAGTGGCATCACCAAGGCCTCCCCCAGGTTCCCTCAGTATTTTCAAGTATATATCTTATGTTTAGATGTATAGTCTAGTATACGTAGCACCACACCATATAACTTTGACTCGCTGCAAAGTCAATGCTGGCGGGTCCTCTTTTTGGCCCACCTTTGACTGTTGTTAGCACATTATTAGCCAGTATACTGGTCATCTAACAAGCGTTATGTGTAGGACCTCTGTGGACGGTGTCATCACAACATGCTTGATTGCGCTTCTAAGCACCTCAAGACGAAGATGCATGACCATCTTCTGTATGTTACTAATGAAACAAGAACATTTTGGGCCACTGTATTGCGAGAGCCACGAGATGTATCCAGAATGTCCCGCTGTTCCGCATGGCTGGTATCCTGAGTGCTCTAGAACACGCCATGCACGAATACAGCTGGGTAGGGACAGAATGGTATACTGGAATCCTTTTGACGATGGAAGAAACTTGGGAAACGCTTTAAGTCCCTACTGGCAGGCCAGGGGCATAGCAGAGATAGCTGGGCATGGTTTTGAGGCCTCCGTTGGTTACACAAGCAGTTGGTTGCGATACCTTCCTAGGAAGCTTGCACCTCAAAGCTGCCCAAATCTTACTTTGTGGAACGAGGCATGCAACATATGTAAGCTGCGCCATTCAAGCGTGGAATTGTGTTTCCTACGGTACTGACAAATGGCCCAATGCAGCTGCAACTGATGGCCTCCTGAAAATGCCTGTTTTGTGTTGTTCTCCGGTGTTTCAAGGCCTGTCTGACAGCAGTTACTGCATCTATGCCACAGGTGACAATGACAGCTGGCAATACGCTCATCGCTGCTCGGGTGCATGGCAATTCATCAGACCAACCATCAGCAAAGACACACATGCAGCTGTTCATCAATGGGCAGCTGCAGCCAACCACAGTCTTCCCACATTCCATTCAGATGATGCTGTCATCCAGAGCCGCTGCAACACGGACACCTTGTTGCACCATCCTGAGTATGGACCAGCAGGTTTCAGCTATTACAAGAATATCAGGCCGACAGTCAAAAACATCTACATTGTCACAAATCCCAGGGTTAGAGAGCAAGCCTGCGTGGATATCCATAAGGCTCAAGTTGAATGGCTGAGGCAAGAGTATCCCAACAGTAATGTACAACTAGTAGGCGGAACACTAGAGGAGGACTTCCTGAGACTGCTTCTAGCTCCTGTCTTGTTCAGAGACTCTCAAAGTTCATTTGGCTTATGGGCTGGCATGGCCAACTTGGGAGAAGTCTGGTCAGTCCCTTTGTTGGCAGTGTTTGCTCGACACCCTACACCAGACTTTGGTGCGAATTGGCATTGGATTGACGCCCCTGTTCTATATCCACATACAGCTCAAGCTGCCAACATCAGTAAACACAATGTATCAGGCATCATCCACTGGCTGAAAGAGCATTGACATATATCATTTATTTATCTTTGGGTTGCCATGTCTTTGTTGGTGCTCTATTGCGCACAAATTGATTTTGTTTTGGGAGAGAGTCCGACTCTATAGTATGCAGTGCAGCTCATCAGTCATTGAGTATAATTCACCACCAGGTACACTTGGATAGCTGTGAAGTGTTTGGCACACAGATTACTGAACCCTCAATCACTTGGCCATGCTGAGTGAGAGAATATGGTAGGCTTGTTCAAAATCCTATCATCTTGTTTCCAATGGAAGGGGCATATAACAATGGGCTAAAGTCCCTGAAGTTCCGGTTTATTGCTGACAGCCTATTTATGGCCGCCTGTAAACGGTACTCAGTTACTTTTGATGAAATACAAGTGCCAGTCAGTGAAGCCTGTTCTTATGTGGTGAGACACCCACAAAGCTCAAGACAACCAATTCCTAAGTAAAGGCGTGCATGGCTTGCAAACATGCATGTTGCTTTGTTCAGCTACATTGCAAGGGTGTTTAGCAAGCATGTTGATTGAGTGTGCTTACA
This sequence comes from Coelastrella sp. M60, assembly GCA_001630525.1. Lineage (NCBI taxonomy): Eukaryota > Viridiplantae > Chlorophyta > Chlorophyceae > Sphaeropleales > Scenedesmaceae > Coelastrella > Coelastrella sp. M60. The sequence goes on from LWCB01012625.1 coordinate 10,899, forward strand.
TGGACAACATTACCAGTATGGTGTGAACCTGCTGTATGCAATTTAGGAACACACGTCATGACATACACTGTGAAAGCTTGCAGACATACACTGTATTGTGGCAGCAGTGGTGTTGCATCTACACATCCACCATCATTGTGACGTCACAATAACCAATGAACGATCCATCAGTTGACAATTGTCACATTCTCTAACAGTTTATCAATAAGTTAACAGCTTTGTCTGTGGGGCAGGCATCTCTGTTCTGATGTCGCTGGCAATCATTGCCAGCTTCAGTGAAGCTGCCAGCAGTATTACACTGTTCTTTGTACAGGCTTCAACTCGGTTGTGTGCTTCATGCACTACAATAGACTGTAGGCCTCCTATCCCTAGCTCAGCTCAAACAGGCCACTGAGTTTTCAACATGGACAGTAACCTGGGAGCACTGCTGCTTTGCGCTAGATGGTGCTGAATATCCAGTAATGCCAGACGCTAAGTGGTAGGGCTGCTGGTGCATGCTGCTACTGCTCTCATGCTCTTCTCAACTAGCACCATGCACCTTATAATGCCTGATTTCCCGTATAACGTGTTGCAAGGGTTGTTGGACATAACAAGCCGCAAACAAGAGCTGCACCGCTACATCCTGCACGTTTAACATCGTGAGTGCATTTAAGCTAGGTATGCATACTTATTGCAGGACAGCGAACTCACATTCAGGACCGCTTGCTCAGTACATAAGGAATACAGATCTCCCCAAACCATGCAAAACCTTGACCTGTCTTTGATGTTGCCAAGACATCACTCCTGTGTTATGAAACCCTTGCTGCAATGTTGCATCCAGCATCAAGCTGCTCTGTACTGCATACAGAGGCGACATAAACAGTCACAAAATGGCGGCTGCACACTGTTTGCTGCCTACCACTGGATTTTGTCTGACAAAACATTCTGCTACTAGTAGATGCTCATTTGGTTTTGCTGCCATGTTTGCCAAACCTGAAGGCAGGTTCAGCTTTAACATTGCTCGCATTGCAAAGGCGGACTCAAGCTTCAAGACATTGCCAAGTTGCTTCCTCAGGGTGCGCAGAATTGCGTTTGTGAAAGGAGATTTGGCTCATGCAGCAAAATAAATGTAATGCTGGCTGATATTGACAGGCAATAGCTGCATGTTGACACTGGTGTGATGATGTTCATCACAGGCAATCAAGTCGGCATGGTTTGCACAGGGTTCATAAACTCCTTCATGTCCCAGCTTCTATTTTGGGTGGTTTCTCCT
>LWCB01012630.1:0-10964 GCA_001630525.1 Coelastrella sp. M60
TCAGATCTGGGTGCTGGTACAGGTACAGATTGCAAACCACTTGGAACCACCCCTGGAATGCAAGTGCATGGCAAGAAGTGGTTGGCATACAAAGGTGCAAAAACACACCATGCGCCTGGGGTGAGACTTTGTGCTTTGACCAAGTGAGTCATATGTTGTCGCAACAATGCAATATCACAACAATCACCAGGATCCAGAGGCTGCAATTGTTGAGCAGAGGGTTGACCTTCAACATGAGAGCGACCACGTTGCTGCTGCAACCCTTGAATGTCACACACAGGACCCAGAGCTTGAAGGCCCAACAACATGCGCCTCAACGGCTGTGGTGGCCGACTGTACATGTGATCAATGGCCATAGGTGACTGCTGATCTGGCGATGTGTCAAGGCATGCTAGCGGCCCCCACCACTTGCATTTATGCCTGAGAAAAGCACGCCCCAAGGAAATCCATGGTATATCAGTGTCTGGGGGTGCCGACACAAACAAGGCACCCCACCATGCATGTCTTGCTCGGATGTGTTCCCGCCATGCAAGGGCACCAAAGCCACCCTGAGCTGGGTTCCCAATTAACAAGGATTCTTGCACACCAGCAAACACATGCTCATGCGAATCAGGAGCCAAGCCCCTGTCAATCAATTTTGATATAGCTTTATTCAAAGCAACAATAAGCTGTGCCGGTGGCAAGTCAGAAAACTCAGCATCAAACAACAACTTACTGATGCCATAGGCAGAACTGGCAAAAGCTCTGCCAAAAGCAGTCAAACTGGACAAGTGAGCAACACGTTTCAAAGCATCCAAAACTGTGTTCACGTGCCGCTGCCAAAAAGCATATCGTTGCTGCTCCTGATCTTGGGCCTCATCAGGTGGCAAAAACTGATCGGACTCATTGCCAATGGTCACACCCAACACTGTAGCATGCAAAACAGGCTTTAAAGGTAAGGATCCATTGGCATGTTGCACAACAAGATGAGGATGTTGTCGCCTAGCTTGTTTGCCTAGCAATAGCAACAAAGACTTATTGATGTTGAGTTTCTGTCCAGAGGCCTCACCAAAACGGGCCATGACAGCGAGAAATGCAGGCACTTGAGTATGAGATGCAAGGTACACCTGCGTATCATCAGCATACTGTGTGGCTGTCAACTTGACACCATGTATAACAACACAGATGCCCTTGTGCTTGAGAAACCTGAGCAATGCCTCTGCAACAAAATTGTATAACAATGGCGATAGGGGGCACCCTTGCCTAACACCTGCATAGAACTCATGCATACCAGAAACAAAGCCATTGAACAATGCACATGCTTGAGTCTTCTGCAGAAGAGTCTGAACCCAATTGCAAAACTCATCGGGCACCCCCATAGCAGACATCACAGACAACAAAAAGGGCATGTGAATTGTATCATATGCTTTTGCAAAGTCCAACAAGGCTGCCACCAGTTGGCTGTCATCAGGTGATGCATGCAGCAACAACTGAGCAGTGATGATGTTATGCCCAATGCGCCTGTTTTTAATAAAAGCAGTTTGAGTTGGTGACATGGCGCGGTCTAACACCACTTGCAATCTGTTGGCCAGGGTCTTGGCCAGCAGACGGTAGTCAATGTTAAGCAGCGTGATGGGCCTGTAATTGGCTGCCAAAGTAGGATCCAAGTCACCTGCCTTGAAGATACCCACAATGAAATAAAATGAAATGAATTTCTCTGTTTTGTCGATTATGTTGCTGAATCACTGTGTTGCTGACGTCGATCTCGGCATTTAAGCGAGTTCCGAAGCCTAGATGCTGAGGTCGATGGTTCGAAACCGGGTGACTATGGGCCTTTCAGCACAACGGTCATCCACGCAGTCTATGGGCCTTTCAGCACAACGGACTGCAGGTTTCCTCCTTTTGTTTTCAAAGGCACGAGGATGCAAATCTACGCTCTGACAAGTGCCCGCGCCTGAGTTCTCAGTGACGATTTCCGCGCGGTGCTCACTGCGTTAATCTAACAAAGTACACATCATACGCGATACAGGTCTGGATAATTCGGCTGCCAGTGCAGCAGCTAAAGCCCTATCTTGCTGTTGTTGCTGCTGCTGCAGCTAGCCGCCCACCTGGTAGCTTGTTGTTGCGTAGTCGTTGAGTGCTGGCCGCAGCAGCTGCTGTACTGCTGCTGGTCTGCTGCTGAACAACACCAACATGAACAACTGGACATGAGGACGAATGTTGCCGTGATGGTGGGAGGTCAACAGACATGACCAGCCACGATGCAACACCTGAAGGACGAAAAGTAAAACAATGCAAATAGTTATTGTCACGTATATCTGCATATACCAAGCCCCTTGCAGGTTACATGAGAGTTAATCATATGTAATAACCTGCCAACAACAAGAAACAGCGTCGGCAGAAATGGTTGCATTGATATGTATAAGACTGGTAACATATGCATGAAATGCTGAGTTTATGTTGCATTATTATCACGCATACCTCATAAGTATGTTGTTCATCCACATAAGGTGCCAACAAACACAGTGTCTGCCATGTTGCTGTCTTGATTGCATTAGCCGGGCTGGCCTGCCCTCCCTCTCTCACTGACAACCAGCTGTACTGGGAAGTTGACCCCTCAGCAATACACAACAGATGAACCATCACATCATGAATAAAGGATCCATAGCCACCGCACCTGGCAGGCAACGAAAATGTTGAGCAGAAATCACAAAGTAGAATAGTCAGTACATTGACTTTGGTGGTAAATAACAAGTGTCCCCAAGCAATCTTGTTCTGGCTACACAACTGGATACTATGATTGTGCAGCAGATATGTCTTCACAGTTTTTTGTGTGTATGTCCAAATAGTACGCATAGCAAAACCCTGCCACCCCTTCTCTACATAAAGCTTCCAGCAATGTGATGTTTTGGAGAGTTTTCTGCAACAATATATACTGACTTTATATCACTTCACTTACCTTGCTATTTGTACCAGATGCTTGTTGAGCACGATTCTTGCTGGCAGCAATACACTCACATCACACTTCTGCTGCTGCAGTGCTGCTGTCTGATCAACAGCAGCAGCAAACACTGAGAATGCACACATGTGCACAATGTGCGGCAAGTAGAACTCCAGCTGCTGCTTTCTGACCATTCTGTCACATACAGTGTTATCTTCTGAAGTCTTCTCTGGCTGTCTGTCTTCCGTGTTGCTGGTAGTTGATGGTCCAGGGTTTAGTAATGTTGTTGTTATGTGTGTCATGAGTGTAACTGACAGTCTGACACCTCCATGAGTGAGAGTAATAGGAATGAGTTGATCATGTAGGACTGCTGACAGATCACTGCAGAACCAGCAGCAGCAGTCGCAGCAGCGGCAGCGACAGCAGCAGCAGCAGCAGCGATGTGAGGCAAGCCAAAGCAGTGTAAAGTCAAAGCATCCCAGATATCTCAAGCAGCAGCAGCAGCAGCAGCTGGTTCAATACCTCCAGCATATAGCCAGACCTTGATGAGTCCGTTGAAGCCTCAAAGCATTCAAGGCTGCGTTATGTGATGCTGCCAATGGTTGATCTGGTCATTTTGGTACATGTTACAAACATGTTGACACTTCATCACCCACCTGTGTTTGAACAGTGCTTCATGAAAGAACACCTGCACCAGCAGCTGACTGCTGCTGCCAGACAGGCGCTTGCTGCTGCTCACTAAACCCCGTAACAGACTGAGCAATGATGTGAACCCTGATATGATGTCATCCAGATCCCAGCAGCACTCAGCATCATCAGCAGCATCTGAGGTTTCTGGTGGATGCACTGAGCATAGTGTGGAGGAGCGCTGCTGCTGCTGCTGCTGCTGCTGGCAGCAGTGTGCCTGTAGGATGTCATATGGTGCTACTTGTAACAGCAGCAGTAGCAGTTGCTCAAGCATGCCAGGAGCTGTGTTCCACTCCAGATCCTCCAAGCACCTGGCAGCAGCAACATCAGCAGTGACAGCAGCAGCAGGTTGGTTGTCAGCAACAGCAGGACCATGATGGTAAACCCAACAGCCCTAAGAATGAGCATCCAAGCGCACTCCAAAAGTTGCTGACAACACGAATCAAACAACGGATGGATGTGTCAGTACGTGCAAGTCTCACCGTGAAAAGACCAGCCTTCTTACAGAAGTTGGAAGGTCACCTGGTGGTGCTGCTGCTGCTGCCACCAATTGTGCCAGTACAGCAATACGCAGCTCAAACAAAGCATCTGTCACTTCAAATCTGCTAGCACTGCTGCTGCTGCTGCTGGTCCACTGCTCACTGACACTATTGGCCGGCTGCATTTTACAAAGGCCTTCAATGCATTCCAGCAAATGCACATGCCATGTGCTGCTGCTGCTGCTGCTGCTGTTGCTGCTGCTGTTGCTGCTGCTGCCAGAGCATGCATTGCTGTTGCTGTGTTGACCAGCCTTCCTGAAACCAAAGGCTGCGATATGAGCAGACGTAAGATGCATAAGCTGCATGTCCAAGGTTTTACATTGCACTGCTGCTGCCACATTGACAAAACACTGCTGCTGCCAGCCTGCCACCTCAGCAAGCACTGTCATGCACATGTTATGTAACATGTCATGTAACATGCTATCTAACATGTCATGCTGCTGCTGCTGAAGAGCCTTCTCCAGGTTAGATATGGTACTCACCAGGTCGATCATACATTTACTGAGAATCACATCATACAATACACCATCTGCTGTCGTCATGCATTTGTAAAAATGCAGCAGTGCTAGAATCAGCTGCTGTAAGCTGCTAACAAATTCACTGCTGCTGCTGCTGCTGCTGCTGTTTGCCTTCATAACCTTTCCTTCTGCTTGCTGTTTCAGAGCAGCAGTGATGCCCAAGGCCAAGCTGGCCAGCCCGGCAGCAGCAGCAGCACTCAATGAGGTGGCAGCAGCAGCAGCAGTGAGAATGTCTGCTATCTGCTGTTGAGACCTGTCTGACAGTTCAGGTGTCACTGATCCCAGGCTGTACAGTTGCTTACTACCCAGTGGGAACACTGCTGCCGTACTGCTGCCGCTGCTGCTGCTGCTGCTGCTGCTGCTGCTGCTGAGCAACAGCTGAAGCCAGGCCTGCAGCTTGGTCATAGACTGGCTACATGCAACTCGATGGTCTGCTGCTGCAGCAGCAGTCTCCACAAATACATCATCCAGCCATCTAACAAACGCAGCTGCAGCAGCTGAGGGTTGGGATATGGAGTAATCTGTACTGCTGCCAGCAGCAGCACCAGCAGCAGAATAGTCTGCTGCTGCCGCTGCTGCCAGAATGGTTAATGCAGCCTCAACAGTGCACTTGTTGGCAGCACATATCAATGGCAGCAGCTGCATTATACTGGTGTGAATTGCTGGCCTCATGTAAGGAGGATTAAAGTGATTGACATGTGATAACAAGCCACCTATGTGTGTAAGCAGCATATCAGGACCCAGATCGCACAGGCGGCTGCTGCTGCTGCCAGCAGCGGCAGCGGCAGCGGCAGCAGCAGCCAGGGCCTGTATGAGTACCAATGCAGTAGGCGCTCGTCGTGACACTTCAACCACACGGTCCATGTACTTCACAAAGAAGCTAACAAGCTGCCGCTGCTGCTGCTGCTGCTGCTGCTGCTGCTTGAGTTGTAGAATGCATTGTGTCAAGAATGCACCAAGCTGCTGCTGCAGTGCTGACACTGCTGCTGCCTGCGCCCTGACTGCACTTCCTGCTGCTGCTGCTGCCACCAACTTGTCATTATCAAATGCACCCAGGATCTTCAGCAGCAGTGACTGCAGCTGCTGCCAACCGTTGTGCATTATGAGATGATGCAGTGCATTTGAGTCCAAGTTGAACAGCGCTGACAATGCAAGGCGACAAACAGTAACACTGCAGCAACAGATAATGCACAATGCACATTGTTAGAAAGTGCTGGGAATATGTACAATACAGACTTGTACAGGCAGTAGACACAATGCACACCCCAAACCCCCTTGCACTGAATACCTTGTGATAAGGCATAACAGGCGCATGTGTTCAAACCCTGTGCATCGCACTAAGACACAACGGCTTTTTTCCACATATATCATGGCAAACCTGTAACCTGTGAACCTACTGACTATGGAATGCCCCTCTCTCCAGTATGATTGATAGCCAGCATAAGAAAGGTCCAACATCATCATCCGTGCCGCTGCTGCTGCTGCCAATGATGTTTTGCCACAGAATGGGGTAGTTATCTTTCCAGACCGGCTCTACCAAGCGTAACACATGTTCTTCTTGAGCCCTGAATAACGTCACTAGAGCCGACCACTGGATGTCTGTAAAACCAGACACCTGAGCAGCAGCACCAGCAGCAGCAAGGCAGCCGCAGCTGCGTGTGTCTCTGAATGCACAGTACACCTGTATTCACTAGCAAGACACAAATAATGCATCCACGGGCAGTTTTGCTGCCAATGCACGTTGAATGCACTGCTGCCACCATTGCATGAAGAGTGCATTGCTGCCATGTGAGTGCATTGTGAGTGCATTGTGAGTGCATTGTGAGTGCATTATGTTGCGATGCATGCTGAATGCACACCTTCGGTGCACATCCCTGCTGCATTGCTGCTGAGAGCAAATGCAGGGCCCTGTTACGACTGTGAACATCACGGTGACGCAGACCGTGAAGTAGCAGGTTTTCAAACACAGCAGCAGCAGCAGCAGCAGCAGCGGTGGTGGTGGTGGTGCTGGTGGTGGTTGCTGAGCAGGCAGCCCTGGTGACATCTGCAGTCCTCTGTTGCTGTATTGCAGCCATCACATGTTGTTGCATATGACAAGCAACCACAAGAGCTGAGCTGACATCACTGCTGCTCATGCTGCTGCTGCTGCTGCTGCTGCTGCTGCTGCTGCTGCTGACGACATCAGCTGCTGCTGCTGCTGCCGGCTGGTTGCTGCTGCCACAGATCATCAGCAGCAGCTGTTGGCATGCTTCCAGGTACACCTGTTGGTCTAGTTGTGCTGCTGCTGCTGCCATCAGAGGTGGCAGCAGTGATGACTTGATCTCATCAGTGATCTCATCACCTGGTCACCGGGCAGATCAGCTCAGCTCAGCTCAGCTCAGCTCAGCTCAGCTCAGATCAGATTAGAGCAGATTAGACCACATCAAACAACATCACATCTCACCAGACCAGGTCACACTGAATCAGATTACATCACATGAGATCAGATTAGATCAGATCAAGTGGTGATGTACCCTGTTGTGCAGGTGGCTGTTGAGATGTGCAGCTATTGATAGTGGTCAACTGCAGAACATGCTGACAACATGATGCTGCTCAATCAATGCTTGCAGATGTTCACAATGAACAATTTCTTAAATGTTTGTTATGCATCTTCACATGCAGTGGTTGTTTGGCTGGGCAACTCCTTGCTGCTGCTGCTGCAACGGCCCCAAACAGCTATGGCTTTCCCACCTTTTCTGGTCAGGACTCTGAGCGTGCATTGCAACACCTCAGCCAATTGTTCACTAGTCATACCAGGATAGACTGCAGCAACCACAGGAGCACTATCAATGCTGCTGCTGCTGCTGCTGCTGCTGCCAGACTTTGCTGCTGCTGCTGCCACGAGAAGACCTGCTAGCAGCCTGAGACATACAACAGCACCAAGGGTAAGGCTTCTGCTGGTGCTGCTGCTGTCAGCCTGACTTGTCAGGACTTTGTAGCGCTCAACACACGCAGTGGTCAATGCAGCTGCATTCGGGTGCTGATGAGTGTGCATTTCAAGTGCTGCTTTAGTCAATATCATTATATGATGACCAACAAGTACTGCTCTGTCACAAGGAGCGGTACAGTAGAGCAGCTGAGGGATAACAACAGCCAGCAGCACATGGTCTGCTGCTGATGCTGCTGGTTGCCCCTCTTTCTGCTGCTCTACTTGCTGCTGCTGCGTTGCAAGCCTTGCTAGTACTGTGGCTAGCAGCAGTTGTTGTTGACTAAGGACCATTGCATGCTGCTGCTGCTGTTGCTCCTGCTGCTGCTCAGACTGCTGCCGTTGTTGCTCAGCACTTTGATAACTTCTGCTGCTGCTGCTGCTAGTATGAGAACAAGATATGTCCCCATTAATTGATATCCTGATGTGCCTAACCGCGTGTATTGCCAGACTGTGGAACCAGGGCACCTGAACAGTCACAACAGGGGATAGGATCAACAAAATGCAGAGTAAATGCAATTGCAGGAATACGCCCTCGCAGAACAACCATGTTTCCTAGTCCTCGACCCCCAAATGCAACTGTGCTTGGACTGTATCACCAATCGAGCGTTGATTGCTTCACGTGCTTGTATGAGCACAACAAGTTTCACCAGGTCACACACTGCAACATCCTCACCTTCAGCAGTATGTTTACTGTGGCTTCTGCTTCAAGCATTGCATCTTGTGGTAATGCTGACTCAGCTGGAGTGGTCCCTCGGGAGTTTGGTGCTTGCCTGTTGCTGCTGCTGCTGCTGTTGTTGCTGCTGCTTGGTGTTGTAGTGACTTGCAACAGGAAGGCACTGAGCTGCTGGCCAGCATCATCCATAGCAGCGTGCATTGTGGACGTGTATTATCTGTGAATGCAGGAGACATAATAACGGTTATTCTTTCACTACCGACTTGATCAGAGCAGCTAGAATGATGAATAGGCTGTTAGCTCAGGGTGGGATGCAACCATTGTGGGTGCTTGTGAGTTCCCAGCCTGGCCCTGCTTACCAGTTACACCGTCTCGACACGCTATATCAGCTCAGGTTGCATCAGTTTTCCATTAGATTACACTTAAGTTGTGTACTTGGGTTGTTGGGGAAAGGATTGTCAGCGGAGCTGCGATGTCAACATAGCAGCGGCAGCAGCAGCAGCAGCAGCAGGTGTTAACCAACGTTGTACCCGTCACGGAGCCTGCTGAACAAGTGCACACGTCACAGCGCTTTATGGGTGCAACTATCAAATATATTCAGGAAGCAATTACACAGCATAGGATAAACGCTACTGCTTGCAACGTACTGGCGGGTGGGAAGTGACCTTCCTAGAAGTCTCAGTCTGACAGTGCAGTTGCCGCTCAATAGCAAATAACAATTAACATCAAACAGGTTGATCAGCTCGCAAAGTCGCATTCAGTGACACCCGATGCCCAGGTCACAGGGGTTCAACGGTTGCCATATGGGACACCTGTTAATGCATTGTAATGCTGACAATAGCAGTGTCAGACAGGTTGAACAGCATGTGAAGAACAGAAAGAAGACTCGATACGTGCTTGCTCGATTGCGCGTGCTTGAAACAGGCTTCCCACGCTTACCCTTTGCAGAGACAGTTTGTCCAGGCGTTCGATTAACATGCTCTCAAAGATCGCTGTGAGCGCGCTGCAGGCGCAGCAGTCTGCGCCGTTTATCCGCTCCCTGCCATACATGTTGCAGAAGATGGCTTCCTTTGCATCAGACCATCACGGTGGCTCCGCTCCTACTGATGCACAGCAGAAAGTGCGTGATCTTGCTTACAGGGTGCCAGTACCCTGGCCAGCTGCTTTGATGAATCGAGTGCGACATATTGGTCAATTCTGCGCAGATTATTGATCGAGAAGAGCAGTATGGCGCACACAACTACGCCCCCATTCCGGTGGTCTTAGAGCGTGGACAGGGATGTTTCGTCTGGGACACTGATGGCAAGCGCTATTACGATTTCCTCAGTGCTTACTCTGCAGTCAATCAGGGGCACTGCCATCCTAAGGTGAGCCAACAAGTATCCTCCACGGCAGACGTGGAGCAACGTCGGAAGTTCGGGACTTATTCTGATCAAGCACTGCTGATGCTGCTGCATTGCAGATTGTTCAGGCTCTCAAAGACCAAGCTGATAGGATTGCACTAACGTCTCGGGCATTCTATAATGGTGAGTAGTCGACTGTGTCGTGGCGCAGCCTGTTGTCTTGTTCGGCACAGGCCAACACAACGCACTGAATGTACAATTAGTACAATCTACATGGACCAAGCTTTGATCTAAGCTGCTGAGTTCAGCCTCGCGCCATAGCACCCTTTCTACAGCTGCTGGCAGCAGTGCTGTGTCTGTGTCCCATGACATACCTGCACTTGGTTGTTTCAGTACAAAAGCATCTAACTCCTGCAAGTGATATATGCAGCCTGCAGATGCTTTGGCAGCACTATGCCTTGACTTAGTATCTTTGACTTAGTATCTGCCTGCCTATCTGGGTTACCTATATGTGGTGCATGGTCCAACAATCTGCCAACTGCAATGCTCTGTTCATTCCAGATGTCCTCGGTGAATATGCGCACTATGTTACTCAGCTGCTGGGGTATGACAAGGTGCTGCCGATGAACACGGGAGTGGAAGGTGGAGAGACAGCTTGCAAACTAGCAAGGTGCGGTGCAACACTGGGCGCATGTGCAACCACAGGCTGTGTACATCATTGCCACCTGGCCATCTTTATGATGTAGCAACTTGAACACAGTCGATAGGCTTGCTCAGCATGTGTTGTCTGATCACAGCCGTCAATTGCAAGCAACGTTGTTTTTGTCATGCATGATTGTTGCACTGCTCTGCACCATTGCACACCTGTCATCTTCCTTCTGCTGGTGTCACCATTACTGCTGCTGCTGCTACTGTCAGGCGGTGGGGTTATGATGTGAAGGGTGTTCCTGAGAACAAGGCCAGGATCTTGTTTGCCAAGGGCAACTTCTGGGGCCGCACAATGAGCGCCATCAGCAGCAGCACAGACCCATCAAGCTACAAGAAGTTTGGTGAGATAATAGCAGCAGCAGCAGGGTGTTGAAGAAGTAACTCCCCTCAGGCATGCTGACATGCTTACAAGCCATCAGCTATGTGCCTTACCACTAGCGTGATAACGTGATCATATCATCATTACTATCAAAGGTTCTGTCTCTTGAGCTAGTCAGTTTTGCATGCAACACTGGGCTTTGAACGCTGCTTGAAAATACCACCTTCTGTTGCTGTGTTTTGTGCTCTTATCAGGCCCATACATGCCTGGCTTTGATCTGATCCCTTAC
>LWCB01012633.1:0-15416 GCA_001630525.1 Coelastrella sp. M60
CAAGCTGCTTTGTTGTATATGTTTGCTTTTACCATGCCTAGCAACGCGTGCTATGACTTTGAAAGTATTTTGTGTAATATGCTCTGGGCCGTGCCGCCACCCAGAGCCGTGTCATTGCTGAAAGAGATGTGCTTCTGAACCCAGATTCTGCCCAAAGGAGAACTCAAATCACCTGAAAACGTAGATGGCAGCAAAGACACCAGTGTAAGTGGGGCGGCGGCCCCACCCTGTCCATGCTATAATCTCCATAAGCTAGTGGTGCACACCAATAGTTAGTGTCATTTTTCAATGAACCGGTTCGGTCGGGTACCCGGCAAACAACAGCAACACCACCCCCCTCCAAGTGTAGGATAGAGTCATTTGATTTGATGGAAATTATTGCTGTAGTTGCTGATTCGGTGTATGCAGATTGTGCAGCTATGAGGCAGCTGGCCAGGCCACACCCATAGAGGCCCGTACTACGGGTTTCTTCAACCTGAAGCTGCAGTTGGACTTCATTCTCTGTGTGGGCTACACTGCAACAGGATGCCTCCAATATGTTGCTGACCTTTCAGTCAAACAGCTGCAGGTGCCAGGGATCGGCTCCTCTTTTCAAAACCTGCTGCGATCAAACCTTGCACTCTGCCGACCAGCCTACACATCCTCAACTTATCCAGCTCCACAAATGCAAGCAGACGAATTATCATGTTGGAAGCAGCACCACACCTGCAGCAGCTCATGAACCTGCAGCATTAGCATCTTTACAAGGTATTCATGGCCAATCGAATACTGCTGCTCGGCTGCACTAATGCCAACATTTCTCCGACAAAGATGTCAAAGGCAGCGATGCTTGCTCAGTGGAAGAGAGAGCGATATAAGTTAGCAGCAGTACATCAATGATCCGTGCACGCCCGTCAACAAGGGGTTAAATGATGCAAGCAACAGAATCACCACCCGCTTTCTGCTCACATACTGCTGCACAGCCAGCCGCTGGTTCTTCCCCAAATGTTCAGCAACACCTCAAGAGCCATCTGGAGCAGCAGCAGCAGCAGCAGCAGCAGCAGCAGCAATAGCAAGCACCACCTTTGTGGCACCGACCAAGATGATCGATGACGATTTCTTGACAATTTCTCAATGTCTAAAGAACCGGAGAGCCACCAGTACGCAAGCAACGGTGCTTCTTGGTACCTTTTCGTGGACGGATGCCTTGTACGATTGGCCCAGTCGTTCGCAATATGACTAGTGCAACGTTGACAACCGATTGTTGGCTGTGTTATAGTGGGTGAGTGAGGTGTTAATCATGACATGTCCTGTCACAATCGGCACTGTTGTCATTGTTGTTCTGAGGGTCATGGACGAAAGGATGCGCACGACAGTACATACATCAACGTTTCTGATCGCATACATGGTGGTGTCACGACGCAACCACTCATAGACACGAGCACCCCAATTTGAATTTGCCCGCCCTTGCCACACTTGCAGCTGGGATTGGCTGCAGCTTGCACCAGACTATTGCACGCTTCTAGAGAGCTTTTGAAGCGCATAAAAGGTGGTGTCATGGTGATGCGCATGCAATGCACTTCAGATACTGCTTTGCCCGCTTGCCCAGCATAATCATTGGATAGTTCCAGGGCTCTCTCACGCGATCGTTACCTCAGGCTGTTTGCAGTGCTGAGACAAGAAACATAACAGCTAATGAGACAATGCTGTTGTGTGTGCAGATCATGACCGAGAGGTGCGGCAGTGGTGCACCGGCACTTCCTGTGGACTTGGTTGTACAGGTGCTGCTCCTGGTCGACCGGAAAGAACGCATGCAATGTTGCGCCTTGGTGAATCACAGCTGGAACAGAGCAGCAAACCTTACAATCAGCAACCTGACGTGCACAACAGGCAGAGCTGCTCGGTATCAGGCTCTCTCATGTTGGTTGTGCAACAACAGCAGCCATGTCCGCAGCATTGAGGTCCGCAGCTGGCTATGCTCTTCTGATGTGGACACAAGCCAGCTGCATACGTTACATCTTCCAATCAAACAGCTGCAGCAGCTTGAGATACTGGCTGTGGAGTCATGCCGCCTGCAATGCATGACCACAGCAGTAGCTCCAAGAAGTTCAGCAGTCACAAAAGCCACTCAAGCCTCCTTGGCAACACTTCCCGCACTCAGGACATTAAGGCTCAACGATTGTGTCGGCAATGTCGGTGTACTGGGCAGCTGCACAGGTTTGCAGCATCTTCAGCTCAGTCCTGCACCACCAAGTGACACCTGCAGAGGTAGTAACGCAGCTGAAGATGAAGCTGCAGGAGTGTTGGAGGCAGGCTTGGCAGCTGCTTTACCACAGTTGCAGCAGCTGACACACCTTGCATTGAATGAATCTGATAAGAAGGGCATGTGTATGCTGCAGTTTGACTTATTCAGCCCAGCCTTGGCCAGTTTACAGCAACTACAGGTGCTGCTGATTGGCCCAGGCGTGAACCTGCCACAATCCAGCTTAGCGCACTTGCCAACCAGCTTGCGCAAACTTGAGATAGTGTGCTCTAGGTTTGGCAGCAAATCAGCTCTATCACTTGAGGCGGCACCATACCTGGGCCGGCTCATCAATCTACAGCACCTGCACCTGCATGACGTCCAGCTCGAGGACCCAGAGCTGCTGCTCAGCTGCACTCAGCTGACAGGACTGGACCTGCAGTGGAGAAATTTAGAAGACTCAGATCCCAGTCAAGATGATGAAGAGAGAATGATGATTCTGCTGGAGGTTCTGCAGTATTTCAAACAGCTGCGGCACCTTTGCTTTGAAGAGAGAACGGGACACTCGATGATTGATCTTGCGCCGTATGCGGCATTGACAGCCAGCAGCCACCTGACATCTTTGGACATATCCTCCTGCTTCATGGAAACTGAGGCAGTGCACAGCATCTTTGCAGCAACAAAGCCATGCAGGGGTTTACTGCAGGCGTCCCTACCATCTCAGTTGTTTGAATATGGAGGGAAATACCAGTTGCTAGCTAGCTGCTGTCCGGCGTTGCAGGAATTGTACATGATGTACCCATGGTCTGAGTATATCGCTCAGACAGATCTCCAGGTGAGTCAGTGTGATAGAGGATGGATGCTGTGCTGAAAAGATGGACGCAATTGCATGACATTGACAAACCAAACAAGAGCTGTCCGTGTTGTGCATGCACTGATGCGGATCATCTATACTGCTCTGTGTCACAACTGCAGTCGTCTGTTGATTTATTCTTGTGATCACTCGCAGGTGTATCAGTACGCTGCATGTTTAGATGTGCTTAATACCATAGGCAGCGTATTGCTCATGATTACAAGCAGTGCTGTTTCCTGAATGCAGTGCCGTAACCACATGAGTCAATGCTGACAGTCGTCTGCTCAGTACGTGATATCCACTTACTGCTCCCAACAACCTTGATCAAGTGGTTGTGTACTATACACTGACATCATTACATGTTGTCTGCAGGGCATCAGTGCTCTTCAAGCCCTGACAGGCTTGACGGCACTACGGATTGACGGACTGCAACTTTCAGACGATGCCCTGCACAGCATTGCTAAGTGTCAGCGACTGAATGACCTTGATCTAGCTGTTGATGGTGTGTTTATCAAAGGACTCCAGCACTTAACACAGCTGACTGGTTTGACACGTTTGTCATTTGAGCCGCTAGACCTGGAGCAACCACAGCACATTTTCCTGATAAACCAGGTACTGTAGTTGTAGCAGTGTGACTCATGTACTGTAGTAGGAGCACATGCATGCCATGCCATGCCATTAGGCATGAAGCACGTGTTCTTTCTGGCCCTTTTGCAAGCTGATGTCCACAAGGCCCTTGAATCAGTAATGTATGCAACCACAACTCGGTACATATCTATTATAATATGCAAGCTAGTGCAACAGTGCATGCTGCTACAACAGTACATGCTTACTTGTAGCGTAGGGCATCACGCTGGCACAGTGAGAGCAAGCATGCGCTCCATACTTGATGTTCGCTCGTGTTCTGGTGCACAGGCTGACGCTGGTTGTTTGCCAGATGTTCACCAGCAACTGAAGAGGCACCTGGAGCAGCAGCAACACCAGGAACCATCAAGCAGCGGATAGTGCAGTAAATTTTGAAATTGACTAGCTTGGGTTCTAGACAGGGTTTCAGTGCTGTGGGGTTCAGTGAGTGCGCTGGCAGCGACACAGTGGCCAGTGGCATCGACTTTCAGCAGAACCTCCGAGCTTAAGCATTACTGAGTCATTGTCAGTCGCTGCTGTTTGCTGCTGGTGCATGCAAAGTACAGGGCGGGGGCGGGCTGCACAGTGAAGCTCTGTTTGGCTGCGATCAGCATTGGATGTTTTGTTTGTTTTATTCAGGTGAACCATGATTTTGGCTCTCTGACAGAGGCCGTTGGCCTTCTATTGCTTGTCCCTCAGGGAGTTACTGCCCAAGAGCCGTATGCCCGGAATGGGTTAACTTGTTGGTTTAGATGTTTGGTTTGCTTGTGTTATATGTAACCAACAGTCAAAGCCTGTTGCATACACCCAAAAAAGCAGCCATGTTGATGCTTTTCACATGGTTAGCAACGGATCATAAAAGGTTGATGTTTCCTTGCCCAATGAGCCTGTCCTTGGCTCGTCAAACGGGCTAAAGTTACTCAGGCCAATTTCAAACTCGATGGTACATTCAACTCGATAGTATGTATAATCAACTTTATGTAGAGTCTGGCTGCAAGTAGTAGTAGTAGTAGACACACCCATTCCGGCCACGAGGCCCTTGGGCAAGAACCAAACCAAATGTAGAGTCTGGCTGCAACCACAGCAGCGGCACCCCAGCGGGCATAAACCTTTCCCCTCAACAAGCAGCAAACAACTTGCCACGCCAACTGCATCATTAAATTTACATATGTGAGAGGAGATTTGGCTCAATATACGATGGGATAACGTTGTTACCACCCCATAGTTGTAAAGCTGTTGCATGCATCTTGTATGTTGCATGGCTGCAGCTGGTAATAGCAGTAGCAGAGACACCCAGTGTGGCCTGGCCGGCCACGAGGCCCTTGGGATGACTCATCCCGAGGGTGACCCTTGGCTGGCTGAGTGTGCCATACCACAAGATACAAACCCCTCTGCTCCAAGCAGATGATCTTTGATAGATGTGGCTGCTTCATTTATAAATGTCTCAAGCTACAGACTGCCAAAGCAACTACGCCAATGCACAACATACACCAGTCGCAGCTTGAGCTTCATTGGCTATAGTGTATCTGTAGCCTGTAGTACAAACAGAAGCTGCAGCTTGGCACTAAACTGTGCTGTTGGTGTTCAGTCTGACCGTTTGCAAGACAAGCTGCAGGTGTGCACTATAGCCTGTCAACAGGTGCCGCCTCCTTCATGGGTGTAGTATAAGATGCAGCACATTCGCACTAGATACCCCGCCAGCTGGCCAGATAGCAACATCATGATCATGTTGACATGATGTCACAGAGTGACCAGACAGATGCAAGCTTATAATGGTCTTCAATGCCGCATACAATGCCGCATACACCTGTAGTACAGGTGTGGGAATACGTACACAAAAGTGACAACTGCAAAATTGCTGCATTGTGGCAGCTGGTGCGATGCACAGGTCCCCTACACCCTGGACAACTCAAGGTATAGCAACTCTTGTTGCCGACAGAGCTGGCCTCTTATGCAAGTCCATGCAAGTTCATGCAAGTGTGACGGCAGCTGTAAACCATAATAACGTCGGTAGTAGTGTCTGCCAGTCGTCAGATGAGTCAAAAAACTGCAACATGTCCTGTGTGACAGTGAGATGCAAGCAGCAGCAGCATAGAGCCCAGCCTTCAATACACTGCCAAGCCACCAGGTTATGATGTTGACAAAGTGAAGTAGTGGTGCTCAGATGCTGCTGCAGATCCGGGTACATGGCCATGAAGCAAGCTGCTGCAACTATGTATTCACCACGGTGGCAGCCGATTTCAAGCAGCGTAGGCTTCTGCTGCAGCAGGGGCCTCAGTTGTTTCATCTTTTGCTGCTTCGGTCTTCTGCTCTGCTGCTGCCCCTTCTTCCTTGTTGTCTGCCTCAGCAGGTTCCTTATCCTCTATTGTCTCAGCAGCAGGCTCCTGGGCATCCCCTTCATCTGCTGCTGCTGCTGCTGCTTCGTCATCACCAACTGGCTCATCAGGTGCTGCTGCAGCTTCAGCATCCCCTGTTGCTTCATCAGCAGGCTTATCGTGCTCTGCTGCTGGCTCTTCTTCCTTCTGCTCTGCTTCCTTGTCTGGCTCAGCTGTATCAGCAGCAGCCTAGCAGCAGAGAAACAGCAGAAGCAGTATACATCAGTTCCTGTAACATGCATAGAGCGTCAAAATAACAACACTGCAAGTGTTCTGTCAATGTGAGTACCAGTATTGTAAGGAAGCTGAACATTGTGTACTCTCACCAAGTGCCAGGCTGACACAGACTGGGTTACATGTTGAGTCATTCTGCACCAGGGGAGTGTCAGCCAAGAGTGTCGCACAGCCGCACTTGATGCATTTCCTCCCAGCCTGATATGCACTATCCGTTGTGAACTCACCTTGTCCGAGTTTTGCTCCTCCTTCTGTTCCTCTTCCTGCTGCTGAGGGGCCTCAGCATCTGCTGCAGCATCTGCTGCAGCGTCTGTAGCTCCATCAACATCCATTGCTGCAGCACCCTCATCACCTGCATCACCCTTGGCTTCATCAGCCTGCTCATCATCAGCCTTATCATCAGCTTCATCTGCTGGTGCAGGTGCCGCCTCTTCTTCCTGCTTGAGCTCCTCGTTGCTTGGCTCCTCCGGTGCTGCTGCTGCTGCCTCCTCTGCCTCCTCGTTGGCAGCATCAGCTGACAGTGGTTCAGCCTTGTTGGCCAGACAGAACTCCACGGCGTGCTTGATGCTGTCCTTGGGCTTCACGCCGTACTGTACATCCAGCACCTTGCCGCCCTTGGCCACTATGATGTGTGAGCGATTGATCTTGCCGCCCTTGATGAAACCAAGCTCGGGTAGCACCTGAGGGATGCAGGGAACAGGGGAGCATAGGCAGTCTGATATCAACTGGGCATTGACAGGGCGGCTCAGCTGAGTGCTAGAGTGGCCACTCAAAAATGCAGATGCCATCAGAAGGGGATAATCGGCAGCAGTCAGCTTCATCCACTAAATTGTCATCTGCCACTAGGTAATCTGTGTGTCAGCCTGTGGGCATGCCTCAGCCGTGTGCTGACTTGTATATGAAGGTGCTGGCACGCAAAGCACTGTGTTGCAGACATGGTTTCAACGTCGGCCCACCTCTTGTGAAGGGTCACAGAGCAATGTGCATGTGATGTCGGCCTTCTTCTTCCAGTTGGCCTGAGACTTGGGCTTGTCTGCACTGATGCCATACACTTTGAAGCCAGCCTCGGCCAGCTCAGAAGTTTTCTCGCTAAGACCAACGGCCTGAGTGGTGCATCCGGCGGTGTTGGCCTTGGGATAACAGAACAGGACGATGCCGTTGTCCTTCACCTGCAACAGCAGCAACAGACACGACACTGATCAGGGGCACAGGATCCAGGCATGTTCCAACACTTCCATTTGCGCCATGCTGTCGGTATGCGCTCCATCAGTGCGTTGTACAGCGATCTGGGTCTAGCACAGCGAAAGGACGGCCTTTCGGGACATGCCCAACCCAAGCAGGAGCCCGAGACGTTTTGCTGCGAGCATACCAAGGGCTGCCTCAGGCAGGTCGCAATGTCAACGGGAGTCACACTAGAATTGTGAAAATGCATGAATGCACATGAGAACAGGTCCCTACATAAGTGGCATCATCATGACCTTTGTCACAGCATCAAGGTCCCACGAAGACATCAATGATGGGTGCTAGGCACTGACGATCGCTGTAGCACGCAGATACACAATATGTGCTTCTCTGTTTGCCTGTCGGCCCCCAACACAGCCAAACAGCTCACTGCGCACCAGGTCTGCAGACGAGACTGTTGTCTCGGTGTCTGTTTCCAGTTGGAAGCTTGGAATTTCATCACCCACAGCCAGGCCAGCCTTTGATTTTTTATTTGCTTTTGCATCATCTCCCTTGATTGCCTTCTCGGCAGCAGCTGCTGCCCCACGTTTTGGCCGACCCATAGCTGTAATGTATGGTAAAAATTGATCAATACAGTACAACCACCAGAAACCATTGATTACGAGTGAAGAACGGGCTTATCAAGCCGTGTTCATGCACAGCGCCGGTGGTTTTGGCACCAAGGCTTCGTACTGCACAGGCTGTGGTGCACGACTACAGAACGCGTATAGAATTCAAACAAATGATTAGAATTTTGACATTGATTGCGACAGGCTTGATCACAAGCGGCTTTCGGTCACTGTGTAGCAGTATTTGCCGGGACTTCCCGGTTGCTGGTGCGAGGCATTCGGTTTAAAGTCTCACGTAGAGGATTTTATTACAACCATCTGAACCCGTCTTCTGGCTTGCACGTCCTTTGTGGGTCTGTGGACGTCATGATTTCTGCCATCTGTTGGCTGCCGAAGGGCGCAGCCAAGCCTACACCCTTGGTAGCCCCTTTGACCGAAGAAGAGATCTCAGCTATGCGGGAGAGAGCTGCTGACTTGGCTGCTGGAGTGTTGGAGGTGAAGAGTTCCCTGTGAACTACTGTACTACATGTCAGGATTGAGACAGCAGTCAGTGCTGGCACCCCTGGCATACTTGTCCAAAGCATATCGCTGATTTAGTGTGTCTGGTGCTCGTAGGGTTCTGATGCCGACGATGCTGGTGACGCGGAGCCCAGCAGCAGCAGTGATGGCTGGGAGACAGAAGGTGAAGAAGGTGACATGGATGTTGAAACAGCAGTGGCCAAGGCCAGAGCTGCAGCAGCTGCAATCGCATCAAGCAGTGGCCGCAAAGAAGCAGCCAGTACTGGCAAGAGCCAGGTAACACAACATCCCAAGTGTAACATGCCTGCATTGCTGCTGTCAGCTCAACCAGGCGTTCTTGCTCAACCGCGGATTGCTTGGTTCCATTTCTTGCTGTTACATAGTCCAGGACGCTTCCAGTGAGGTGAGTAGACATGGGTATATGCTCATCGGCCTACTAGCAGCTGCTGTAGCTGCTTTGGCTGGGACAAGGTAGTCTCTTGTGTCTATGTAAGTCAGTGCCATCACCTGCCCTCTGTTGCTGCTGTGGATGTAGGCTGCAGCAGACAGGCTTGAAGCTGCTCTTGCTGAGTTAGACATGGACCACTACGACTCATCTGGTGATGAAGGCGCTGACAGGTCAGCTCTCCTGGCAGATCCTGATGGTCCAGCCTCAGCAGCAGTCATTGCTCGAGCACTGGGAGGCCGCAGCGCTGGCATAATCTTAGATGACCCCTACATGCAGGTAACAAGATGGCTAGGTCGCAACGTACCAGCCACATGGCTTGTGTCCTGACAAAGCGGGAACCCAGTCAGTGCTTGCGCAATTAGCAGATTCCTATGCTCTCGGGCTTGACTCTTCGTTGACATTGGAAAAGACGGTAAATGAGGTCGTCACCTTTGTTAAGCGCTGTGGCCACTGCGTCACTGCCACCTCCAGCCACTTTCCGGCCAGCATATGCTGGTTGCATTCTGCTTGTGTGATGTTTCTATCGCTACACTTGCATCCCCCATTCTCAGTATCTGCTGCGCAGTCTGCTGCTGGTGGTGACGACAGCAGTGATGATGCTGATGAGGTGTTGGCGGACCTGGACAGTGAGGAGAGAGATGACTTTGTGTTCCGAGACTCTGATCTGTTGATACTGGCAGCTCGTAATGAGGATGATGTGAGCACCATTGAGGTGTGGGTGTATGAGGAGGCAAGCTCAAGCACAGGTAGGGGGACAGGGATGCCCTTGCAGCAACAATTGCTCATATGCTGTGAGGTGGCTAAGACAGAAGCGCACTGCTTTTCAAATCAAGTTGTATAGACCTACAGTGGCCCTTAAATCGAGGTCTGTGATGGTTTGCCGCTGGTATTGTTGAGTCTGTCATCAGTGGTGCCTACAGGGTGGCCTCTGCCATATATTTGGTTTGGAGTTTGGTTTGTGCTGGTATGTCGTGCAGACAGCTGCCTGGTTGTGCTGGTGTAGGTGGTGAGGCCAATATATATGTACACCACGACATCTTGCTACCAGCTTTCCCCCTGTGTCTAGCTTGGATGAATTGCCACCCCTCTACCAGTGGCGACAAAGCCAACATGGTAGCAGTAGGCAGTATGGATCCAGGGATAGAGATCTGGGACCTTGATGTGGCAGATCAAGTTGAGCCAACCTGTACATTGGGTGGGGTGGATGCAGCAGCACAAGCAGCAGCCGTAGAAGCAGCGCAAGCAGCAGCTAGTGCCAGTGGCAAAAATGCCAAGAAGAAAGCCAAGCAGAAGCTGAAGAAAAAGGCTGGGCAGATTGAGCAGCAGATGCAACCTGGCAGCCACAGCGATGCAGTATTGGGGCTCAGCTGGAACAAGGAGTATAGGAATGTTCTGGCCAGCTGTTCAGCAGACAGGACAGTGAAGGTCTGGGATATAGTGGCTCAGAAGTGTGAGCACACGTTAGTACACCACAAGGACAAGGTGCAAGCAGTGGCCTGGAACCCAGTGGAATCACCGGTGTTGCTGACAGGCAGTTTTGATCACACAGCTTGCCTGGTAAGTGACAGTGATGGTTTGTTGGATTGTTTGTGTTAGGGGGCAGCAGCAAGCAGACAGGCAATGCAGTGCCAACAAGTCACTGCATGTAATTGCAGAGTGCTCAACACAGTGAATGTGAACTTGAGGTTGATCTGCAAGAGTGTGGCTGCAGAATACACTGTGTGACGTTGCACAGACTGCTGCTATCACATGAGGCGTTGGTTCATGTGCTGCAGGTTGATGTGAGAGTCCCTGACAGAGCTGCTTTGACTTGGTCGGTGTCAGCTGATGTTGAGGCCCTCACCTGGAACCCAGGCAACCCCACGTGTTTCCTGGTATCAGCAGAAGATGGTCTAGTCACATCTTTTGATGCACGAGCAGGAGCAGGTATGATACGGGAGCTTGTCAACAGTGTTGTTGGTAGCGCTTGATGCTCAGGTGCTGCTTGTGACTGATACCCCTGTGTATGCTACGAACTTGGCACCAAACTATCCAGTGGCAAGGCTTACACCACCTGTCATTGGCTGAAGTGTGCCAAATAGCAGATGTGTTGGGGTGGCAGTTGATACTCGTCAAGCCTGATGGCGCTTTTGGAGAGTGACACACCTGCACAACATCAATTTGACTAGCCACAGCTGTTTTTGGGTTTTTGTGTGATATACAACAGGTCCATCGTCATCAACTGCTGCTGTTGTTGTCTGTATGTTTACAGGCAGCAGCCCCGTCTTCAGGTTGGCTGCACACAACAAACCCACCTGCGTGATGAGCTTCTGTCCTGGAGCACCAGGTTTGCTGGCTACTGCTTCGACTGACAAGGTAGCCAAGCTGTGGGACGTCACGGACAATCAACCCAAGTTGCTGGCGTCTAAGGATCCCAAGTTAGGCGCTATCTTCACTGCAGGCTTCTGTTCAGATGTGCCTTACCTGCTGGCGATGGCGGGAGCCAAGGGAGCTGTGGGCGTATGGGATATCAGAAGCAGCAGCGAAATTGCATCAAGATATCCTTTGTTGATGCAGGAAGCTGTGGTACCTCAGTAGGGTCTGGATTTGGGCGGGGAAAGGCGCGGGCGGCGCACAGCGTCAACTGTAACGCTTGCTGTTGGACACGCAAAGTTGTGTTCGCAGTGTAGACCCATGGCCAAATTATCACCAAATATAGTCGAGAGCGTGCAGTGCGGAAACAGCATCGCAGCCACTCTGCAAATCGCAGACTGCGATACGCTGTTATTTTCTCTTTTGACCAGCCGAGTTCTGCTTGAGGTCGCTATGGCCTGATGTCTCACCGTACGTTGAGCATTGCATACGACTGTCAACGTTGCTCTCACGATTCCAGCTCCATGCGCCTGAGTCTACGATGTTGGCTCCCGGTGTTCTCGCCTTGAGAGTGTCCCGACCTGGTCTTGTAGGGCTTTCAAAATGCACTGCTTGTCGCTCGTATCGTCCAGTCTGTTGCAGGGCAGTAGGCCAGCAAACGAAGCAACCGCGTCTGACTCACAACGAGACAACGTCAGATGCACAACAGCAAGCAGAGGCATACAGAGTGGCAACGGAGAGGCTTCAAGCTGTAATCACTGATGCATCGCTGAGGTGTGCCTGGAGATAGCTGCCTTGCTTCTACTGTAGCATTGCTGCTGTCCATAACCAACGTAACAAGACTACCTGTAGTCAGCCCCTTGGTGTCGTGAGCATTCCGGCATACACCAAAAACATAATATAATGCGGTTGATCTGACAGCAACGCAACGTAGGTAGCAAGCAACGACCAGGGCGGCCTAACTGACTGATGCCTCAGGCAGTTGCCCTGGTCAGAAGGCAGTTGTTGCAGCTCAGAGTCAAGCCGACAAAGTGCTGCCTCCTAGTATGGTGCTCATATGCACTGCATCAACTCCTTCTTGATCTTTTGTTCACTGTAGCAACAAGGACCTGGTTCCAATGGACTTCCTAGATGCATGTACTCTTGAGGAACGGCTCACTCTGTTCACCAACATTGGGACGCTTGTTACATTATCATCCATACTTCTCTGCTGGTTATTTGGTGAAGGTGATCCACTTGGTGAGCAACAAAGCAGCGGCTCAGTGCCAAAATCAGCGACTCTGTGGTGCCCACTGCAGGTTGGCCAGCCCTGATCAAGCACAGAAGGTGACTCCTCTGCTTTATCTGTCATCCTGCACTTGACCCAAGTGCTCTAACCCAAGCATTCCACTGGCAGTTGTTCCTCCCTCTCGCGCAGACACTAGTTATGTCGTATTTCTACAGGTGGCATGATGCTAAATTACCGCACATTAGACGCAGCACTGCAAGGTGCTGCCTACGCAGTTCCACTTCTGATGTGCAGCTTATCTTCTCGCACCCCTCTGTTCAGAGAGTCATTCCCAGTACTTGAAGAAATGCATGAGAAGCAGCAAGACACTGTAGAGCACATCATAGGGGGTAAGACACCTCAGTAAACTCACTGCGAATCCATTGTCTTTTGAAGTCAAGATGTTGTCATGATGCCTCTGCAACTTGTTCGTGCTTCGCAGTGCACTGTACACCTGATTCACTGTCAGCTTGCTAACCGAATTTTCAAGCTGTGCTTGTTTATCGCAGGTATGAATCTGCCACAGATCTCCATCTTCCTGACATTTCTGGTGATCCCCAGCATGATGCTTCTACTCCCAACCACTACATCAGCTCTGCACTGGGCTGGGCACTTTGGTCATCAGGCACTGCTACAGACTTGGGAGGGTGGCCTGCATTTCAAGCCAGTGAACCTGGGGCCTCTGTCACATGTGCTGCCACCTGTGCTGAGTGGGTACTGGGCAGGTGAGGTGCAGCTTGAGCACCTGCTTGTGGAGAAAGTCTGGCATTTGGTTGTTCACCTTCCAGCGGCTTGTAATTGCAGCACCAAAACGTGTGGGAGACTACTATGTGTGTCTGTTGCAAGGGTGCTGCTGTATTGACTTACTCACTGGTGTTGTCATAGCAAAGTGACACACCCGTAGCATTGTCCTGTGCTGCAGGTTTACTGGCCGCCTCGTGCTGCAAGGTTCGGCCCAAGGTTGTTGAGTCTATCAAGGATGCTTTCCGCAGCTCAGACTCATATTTTCGCTTGAATGTCCACCAACAGCGTACCAACATCAGCCATTTGTCAGCACGCCACTCAGGCTCTGCACCCAAGGCATTGGGCACTCCTGCAGTGTTTGCCTCTACCACCTACCAAGAGGGGGTGTGTGAGGGTGATGTCTCAGAGGCAGAACCTCCTGTCACTTGCCGCAGTCAGATGGCAGCAGATGCATTCAAAACACTGGCAATGGTGAGTTGACGGCGGTAGTTTGCATAACATGCGCAGCATTGTAGATGGCCGTGCCGCCTGCAATCTGAGTTCTGCCTGTCATGCCACAGGCAATATTGGCATGGATTCATGATATCATCGATGTGTGGACCTGTAGCCAGGTGGATGCATGTGTATCAAGCAGGTTAAAGATCACACTTGATGGTGGATGATCTGCCTTTTGTTCTTCCCGCTTGCAGCTTTGGCTGATCTCGCGTCATCGTGTTGCCCGCCTGGCTTTCATTCTCACTGCACTGGATGTGGCTTACTTGAGCATGATCTGGCAGGCAACTGGCAACTTGGCGACACCTGCTGCTGCGGCTTTCTTGCATGCATCAGCAGAGCTGATCCTGGGGGAGCAGCAGAAACAACAGAACAAGAAGAGAGCTTGGACTAAGCACAATACCTCTCAGCAAGGTCCTTAACCATCTGCAGCAGCCGTGCCGTGCATGCATATTCAATTGCGAGCTGAAGATAAGTGAACACTCATAGGTTGTATCTAGTGAGAACGTTACACATCTAGTGAAGTCTGCACGGCATGAAGCATATGCTGCAAAGCAGCTTTCTTATGACGCACGCTGCAACAGAGTGAGTTGCATGCATCGCTGACGTTCACCCTGTACTCTTAAGCAGGTATCCATGGTCAACATCCACCATCACACTTGCATGTAAATCTGAAAGGGGATGGCTTGACCCTGCAACAGGGGTTTTGAAACGTGCTGTACCACCAGAGGGATCTGTCATACACTGTGTTTGATGTGGGGATGCAAGGCATGCAGGCATACCTGTCAAGGGTGTGTCAAAATTTACTATGACTGTGCCTGGTGGCACTCTGCTATGTAGCATGCTGCTGTTGTACTTCTGTTGTGTATAATACCGTTGTGCTGTGCAAGCACAAACTTGAGCTCTTTGTCGTCAGCGGCTGGTGTATTCTGTTGTGCATGTCTACCTGCTGTCTGCTGCACAGTTGCCTAGAGTGCATATGTTCAACATATGTGCGGCAGCCTGCACCTCCATCATGGTACTCATGTGCATGCATCTCTGAGATGTGGAAGAAAAGTTCAAGCAGGTATATGAGTTTGGTCAACTTTGTGTGGGCTTACAGACGCAAACCAGGTTATGCATGTACATCACATGTGGCATTCTTCGTATGGTCACCAAATCGTTTGATCCACAGTTGTTGGATTTGAGATGTTGGAAGAATACAGTGAACTTCATGGGCCAACCTAGATATAGCATGCCATCTCGAGTAGGCCAGGTGATCCCGGATCAAGCAGGCTTCTTGCTAGCCTGGTAGTCCTGCCGCACTTTTGTTGACAAAGCGTACTATCTATCAATCAATCAATCAATCAATCAATCAATCAATCAATCAGTCAATCAATCAATCAATCAATCAATCAATCAATCAATCCAATCCATCCATCAACGTCCTTCCCCAGCGGCCGGAAGAACGGAGCCGCCGCGATATCGGTGCGTTATCCGAATATCATTCTATGCTTA
>LWCB01012640.1:0-11284 GCA_001630525.1 Coelastrella sp. M60
GTGGTATCAAACCAATGCTGGTACACAAGTTGCAACTGCTGCAGCTGTTTGGGCAGCAACTGCGTATTGCTCTCAACTGCAAGTCCTTCTAGCTGCAGCTGGGTGAGCTGCTGAAGTTTGCCAATTTCTTGCAAGCAACTGGCGATTGCGCCTGGCTTTTCACTGTAGATATTAAGGCACAACTGCCGGAGGTTGGTTAGTGTGCTGAGAGGGGTGAACCAGTCACTGCGGTTGTTGTTGCCTGACTGCAGGTCTAGATATGTCAATGTTGCTGCTGGCAATGCTGCAACCAATCCTGCAGTGGCTGGTACAAAGCTCTTGTACGACTGCAGGCGTGGTGGTGCACGTGAACCACAAGCACCAGCAAATGCTGCAACCTGCAAAGCAAACTCCATAAGCTGCTCTATGGCTGCCAACTGAACTGCTGAGTTGGCCACCCCTGAATCAACTATTCCCTGGCAATCTACACTAAGAGAGCAGACTAACCCTGCGTGTTTAGCCAGCCAATTGGTGAAACCAATGACTTTGTTGAGATCCTCGAATGACATCTGTACTTGTAAACTGCAGTCTAGTATGCTTGCTGCTGACTGCTGTACAGCTGTTCTCCATGTCTTGCTGACTTGCAGCAGTGTGCATATGTTGCGCTGATCTGCTGCTACTGCTGGATGCTGCAGGACTACTGCCAGGGCTTGCAAGGATTTCTCCTGCAGATTGTCACAAGTTACAAGCGGAAGCATTCACGATACAACCTCGTTCAAGTTTCCACTTATGATAAAGCGCTCATGGATAAGAAATATTCTTGGATGCTATTTCTGCAAACAGCACCATCGGCTGCTGACTCTCTCAGGCACTGCAACACCCATCCCATTATTGGTAACATGAGAGGCATGTGGCTTCTGGAGTAGCAAGACGGCTGTTATGGAGAGTTTCTGATGCAATGGGTCCCTGTGAGGTCATATGAACGCTGTTTAAAAATGACTCATGGCAGGCTTCTGAGCCTGCTCACCTGTTGCTGCAAAGGTGTCAGCGTTGCCATCAGCACCATGCAGTTACAAGCAACACTGTGGCCTTTACTATTATTGTTATAGCTGCTTGATGTATGAAAAAGCGCACGATCAGCAATGCGCAGCGATACCTCGAGAGCAATCACTCAGGTGCAAGCCCAGCAGCGTATGTGCCATGCGACTCAGCGACAAGTGTGAGCATATCAAGCATGCTATATACTAGAGGAGACCTCATAAAGGCTCCTTGCTGTGCAGCATTGGTCAGCGTGTTACGCATCTGTCTCGTCCAGTGCCTGGATGGGAGTACCAGTCACTGCCCAAGGGCTTTGGCTTAGCTGAAGCAGGTCTGCACCAAGACGTTAAATACGCGGCTCCTGGCAGCGTAGACTCTGTCGACTCTGTTCCTCAGATACGGTACTCTGCCAGCGTGACAGAAAGTTTGGCTTATGATCATGCAGCAAGGCGAAAGCAAACTGATTAATAATAAAGGGCAGTCGCTGCTCTAAGGGGCCGCCACCCGAGAAAAGAAGCTGGGGCATCTAGTAGCCTACAAAGGCTTTGACCCAGTGCAGCTGATTCTGACCAGTTCCCCTGTAGTGAAGCACGTTGCCAGCGTGTTTTCAGTACATGTGCCCAGCGCTCCTGCCCACTTTGGACAACGACTGCCGGCCAAGGAGGGTCTGTAAAGCTAAGTAGCAGTACTACTGCTGTAGGCTACACTATTAGGAGCAGCAATTGCTTTGTTATATCAGCCAGCATTGCATTCACTTTGCTGCACGAGCCAACTCTCTGTCACACTATGAAAAACTTAGCCATGCAACATAGAAGATGCTCATCACTGCTGAAAGTCATGCACTATTCTTAGCCTTACTACCACGAGGGTAGGGCCCAAGTGGTGTTGAGCAGAGTTGAACTTGCCAAAATGTTTGACACATACTGTGCGCATTCCTTCCTCTTGATGAGAAGCACGCTGAGTTCGATTACCAGAGCACTGCTTTGGGGGGTAGGAGATGTGATCACTCGTAGCAACTTGCTTTGAAAGCCAACAACTTGCTTGACGCTGGAGTAAGCCGTTTTGTGAGACACCCCACCCAGTTTGCAGGGCTTCGGCTCGTGCAAATCTATGACCGCCACTCATGATAATCTCAAAACATTTGCCAACATCATGATGTGGTACATGCACTGAAATGACCATTGAGGCATAGGAATACTGTTAGTAATACCATCAACCCCATGCCACAATTCAGAACACTTCATAATGTGGACATGCTTACACAATTCTTTGCTATTTCACGCAGGTTCCCAATAGCAAACACTCTTAGGACAACCTGATCTGCAACAACATAAGTCTAATGTTCTAACCGTCATGAACATCAGAACAACAACAAACACGCTTTTGATCATTTGACATAACTGAACATTCATTCAACCATCCTGATTCCCTCATACAACTGATCACGCAACACTTGAGTTTCCCAAGCGATTGAGCAAGCAGTGCAATCAAGACTCATCAGTACAAGCTTTGCATCTTGCTTGCCGTGGTTCATTGGCACGAGCTTCCATTGCACAATCACCATCACCACTCCTAGGATCGCCGGTATGGCAGTGCAACTGCCAAACAAGACAAACAAACATGCATGAGATTGTCAACACCACAAGACAGGCAACACCACCAACATACAAGGCCTAAGTGCCTTGAAAGATAAAGCTTTGCTGGCCAACCCAGATGACATCCATCTTATACAATTCCGCAAGTAGAGAGCTCTAGAGGCAAAAACACGGTAATGGTCTCTTGCCGATAAATTCACAACTGACTTCATGGTAGACATGCACATACCACCTCAAGTTGTGAGCATCACAGGTAACACGCAAGCACAATTGTTATGAGCACAACATCAGTCACTGAGGGTATTGTTAGGGTTGCTTCATTCACTGCGCAACAGCAAGCACGTGGCATGTCCTTGTCTCTGTCTCTGTATGGTGGCTGTGAACTGCTGCATTGCTGTTGTTCCTGCCTCGCTAAATCCTTTGAGTTCACACAATCTACTAAGACCTGTCAAAAACTGCAGACCCCTATGAGCTTCATCACAAGATAGGCCCTGAAGCCGAAGAGTTTGCAGTGTAGTGAGCTTACCAACAGCAGGGAGTGCACCTATGAGGTCTATCTCATGGGCAGCAAGGTCTCCATCCACATTTATAGACAGAGATATCAGGTTTGTCAATGACACAGCCAGCAAGCACAGTGCTGCTTGATCGATAGAGGGCCCATAGCCATTTGAACAGAGCTCCAGACTGGTCAAAGTGACCAGAGCAGACAGGTGTTGTGCATCATGTTCTGTAAAATCATCAGGTTCACCAATGTTCATGACGAGATTGCTGAGATGCTTCAACGGCTGAAGCTGCTCACAAATTGCGAGTCCATCTTCATCATTGTCGTCTGCATCTATCTGGTCTATCTGAAATTCCAGCTTAGTAAGCCTTGTGGCAGCAACAATATGCTGCATTAGCTGCTGCAGCATAGTGGCTGCCATGCGCTCAGCTGAGATGCTTAGAGCACAAAGAGGAAGCATGTGCCATACAGCTGCCACCTCCAGTGGTTGCTGATGATGTTGCAAACCCAGTGACAAGGTCCTGAGCTGAGGCAGGTGCTGTAGTGCTTCAAGGTGCTGCCTGCTGATGTTGCGGCTGGTAAGCTCTATTTCTGTCACTTGATGCAGGCTGCTGATTCCCGCTATCAAAGCTGCTGGCCACTGCACATGCAGATGAACTGACTGCAAGTTCACTGGCAATGCAGATCCACCTTCTATTCTTCCAGCCCTCAGCTGCAGATGCTGCAAGGAGGTCAAGTGCTGCAAGTTGACCTGGGCACTATGTGCTGAAGTTGCATAGACAGAGCACTTGAGATGCAAGTGCTGGAGTTGTGCAGGCAACAAGTGCATATTGCTCTCATATGCAAGGCCTTCTAGCTGCAGCTGGGTGAGCTGCTGAAGTTTGCTGATCTCCCGCAAGTAGCTGTTGACTGTGCCAGGTTGAACATCATACATATCCAGGCGCAACTGCTGAAGATTGGTGAGCTTGCTGAGACCACTGAACCAGTTGCTGTTGTCAGTCCTTAGGTCTAGGTGTGTCAGGGTTGCTGCTGGCAATGCCGCAAGCAACCTTGCAGTAGCTGGTACAAAGCTGGAGTATGACTGCAAGTGCAGAGGTGCACCCACACCACTGGTAGCAGCAGATGCTGCAACCTGTAGGGGAAATTCCACAAGCTGCTGTAGGACTGCAACAAGTGGTGTTGAGGTTGTATCACATGTGAACAGCAATCCCCGTATCTTGAGTGTGCAGAGCAGCCCTGCGTGTTCAGCCAGCCATCTCGCAAAACTGGCAACCTTGCCAAGCTTAACAAATGACATCTGTACTTGGAAGCTGCAGTCTAGCATGCTTGCTGCTGACTGCTGTACAGCTGCCCTGCATGCCTTGCTGACTTGCAGCAGTGTGCATATGTTGCGCTGATCTGCTGCTACTGCTGGGTGCTGTAAGGCTACTGCCAGGGCTAGTAGGGAATTCTCCTGCAGGATGTCGACAGATAAGAAGAAGACAGCCAGCACAATGTCACCTGGTTTGGTTCTAAGCATTGCTGAGGCGCTGATGTATAACAGATGTGTCCATTGCCTGTTCTGTGCACAGCCATAATCATTTGTTCAGTCTTTTGAGCTCTGCAAGCCCCATTGCAGTACTGTGTGACATGGCAACTGGACAGCTCCTTGCTTTTCAATATGGCCGTCACTGAGAGATTGCGGGTGCTTTGGCTCGTGTTGATGCAACCATGTGTGCTCATATGCAGGCTAATCGAGGGGATGTGGCAGGGCTAGTTGCAGAGTCCTTCTGCTCACCTGTTGCTGCAGAGGTCTCAAACTCGCCATGAGCATCTGGCGCTTATGCGTCACTCTCGTTTCCAGTCACTTCGCAGTCAATATAATACGCGTGATCTGCGCACAATTAGCAGCGCGCAGACATGCTTTTCAATAGTCGAGATGCAAAACCTTGCAGCTGTTGCTGTTGATGTGATTCAGCGACGATTTCTAGCATGAAGACATGTGGAATGCTTGAGTAACCATTACGCGGCTCTGTGCTGTGCAGCAGCGGTTAAGGTGTTACTCGAGTTTGAACAGGAATGGCGCCCGCGTTTTCATCACTGCAGTGCTGCTGCAGACCTTCACCTAGCACTGCAAGTGACGGGCAAGTGAGCAATGGTAGGCTACACGCGATGTGCGTAAGCTTTGACTGATTGTATTCAGGCTTAGCAAGTACAGGACGAATTCACTGAACTGCAGTATGCCATACTGCAGGCGGCCTGCCAGTGATTGTGGTTCATTCACTCAGCTCACATTTGCTCTTGTGTGTTGCATGGCTGAGTCGTTTGTTTTCTCAGTTTGGTGGTTGGAGCCCAAGTGATTTGCTTGCTAGACCAGATGCGTGTGATATGCGTACCTTCATGCAACAGCCTTCTCGTTTGATAGCTGCCTTTGTGCATACATGTTGGTTACGTTGATGTGGTCAAGTTACCAGTTTGTCTTCTGGGCCTGATCAAGATGATCATGACGAAGATAGAAGTAATTTTGTATCTGTTTCTTCTAACGAGTGGTTTGATTGCGAGTGTGAACTTGATACCCCCATGAGCGACTTGTTGGCTCCGACGGGGTGCCCCATTGAGGGGGCATACATTTGCTGTTTCAGATATGACAACCGGAGAACATCCCAGATGACTGCATTGAGCATTATGTTCAGATGCCTCCGAAGCATCTGATGATCACGAGATTCGTCTGCCCTTCAGTCTACTGCACCTCAGTATCCCAGAATTGACCTGCTTATGATTGATAACACACATAGCGGCCCCAATGCATGTTATTTAACTGTACTAAGCATCTTATTTAGCATATTGTATGTCGCACCATGACGCATGCTTACCATGTTATGAGCCTATCTGCGTACTACACACACATTGTCACAGTGAAAGCAACTTGTGCAGTACCTCAACAAAACACAAAAATTGGACCTGCAGACTGCAATATGCTATGTGGTAAAAGCACAGCAACAATCCATGAATGGCCATCTATGCAATACATCAACTCAATTCAGGACAGCAGCTCTTAAACTTGAAATACTACCAGCCCCCAACACAATAACACCATGACAGCCAACATCGGACTGCAGCCTTGCAGTACAAGCAGGTGTTGTAATCCCTCAGCAAAGGATTGGCAAGAACAGTTCCTAAGTACGCTCGTTAGCTTCAATGCCCTTGCTGTTGCCTTCTGATGGTAGCCCTGAACTCTTGCAGTGCTGCTTCTCCTGCATTGTTGAACCCTTGAAACATGGTCAATCTGCTGAGATCTGTCAAGAACTGCAAACCCCTTTGTGCATCTTCTGCACTCATGCGTGGAAGCCGCAATGCTTCCAAGTTGGTGAGCCTACCAATAGCAGGTAGTGCATTCACACTCTGGATGCGCTGCTCGTAATCTTCACCATTCGCATTAATAGAAAGATCTCGTAATTCAGTCAAGGTGACAGCCAACAAACACAATGTTGCCTCATCAACAAAGGGACCAGACCCATCAGAGGCCAGTTCCAGGCTGGTAAGTGTAACCAAAGCAGAAAGATGTTGGGTATCATTTTGTACAAAGTGTTCAACAACACCTATGTTCAGAGTGAGACTTCTAAGCTGCCTCAGGGCCTTAAGATGCTCACAAACTGCGACGCCACCTGCTCCTTCCCCCTCTCTGTACATCTCACCTATGCCGATGTCAAGCTTGCTGAGTTTAGTAGTAGCGGCCACACACGGCATGAGCTCCTCAAGTTCTTCAAATGTGATGACCTGATTGGAGATATCCAAAGCAGAGAGGGGAACAACGTGGAATGCAGCTGCCACATCCAATAGGTCCACATGTTGCTCCAGCGTCAATGACAACTCCTTGAGCTGGGGCAGGTGATGCAATGCCGCAAGGTCTTCGCCGCTAATGCTGGAGTTATTCAACTCAATTCTTGTCACCTGATGCAGGCTGGGCAACCCCACCAACTCCCCTGCTGGCCATTCTGCCTGCAAAGTAAGCGACTGGGGATTGGGTGGTAACTGGGAAGTAGCTGCTAGCCTGCCAGCCTTAAGCTGCAAGTGCTGCAGGGACGTCAAGTGCTGAAGACACACCAGCACGCCGACTGAGGTCCTGTCATACCAACCCTCAAACTCGAGCTGTAGCTGCTGCAGCTGACCAGGCAACAGTAGCACATCACTTGACACTGCAATCCTGTCTAGCTGTAGCTGCACAAGCTGCTGGAGCTTGCCGATTTCTCGTAAACAGCTGTTGACTGTGCTTGCTGGTACCAATTTCATGTTCAGGCGCAACTGCCGGAGGTTGGTTAGTCTGCTAAGCGGAGCGAACCAATTGCTGTTGTCTGTGTTCAGATCTAGGTATGTCATGGTCGCTGCTGGCAATGCTGCAAGCAACCCTGCAGTAGCTGGTACAAAGCTGGAGTACGACTGCAGGCGTAGTGGTGCACCTGAACCACAAGCAGCAGATGCTGCGACCTGCAGGGCAAACTCCACAAGCTGCTTGATTGCTGCCATGAGAGCTACCGACTCTGCATTTTGCCGACCGTTTATCCCCTTGACACTGAGTGTGCATATCAGCCCTGCGTATTTACCCAGCCATCCGGCAAAACTGGCAACTTTGCTGAGCTTGTCAGGTGACATCACCTGCACGTCAAAGCTGCAGTCTATCATGCTTGCTGTTGACTGCTGTACCGCTGCCCTGCAGGCCTTGCTAACTTGCAGCAGTGTGCATATGTTGTGCTGATCTGCTGCCACTGCTGGATGCTGCAGGGCTATAGCCAAGGCGTGCATGGCAAGGCCCTGCAAGGAACAGAACAACAGCAGCAGTCAGCACATTGGATGCTGTTGTTATGCAAGCTTGCTCAATGGGCTATCTGTTATACTTCACGCACGCCTGCAGAGTAGGCAGTGCCTTCAAACACGGCAACCCCATTACCAACCAGAAGTGCAGTGTAAACCTCTGCAGTAATGGAAGGTCTGTCACGTTAAATGAGGGCTGCGAGCTTCAAGCAGCATATAGTGCATATGTTGAATATAGATCACTTGGTCTGCAAGGCTTGTCGTGCAGGCTATCCCATCATGTGCATGGCAAACGCTCATAATCGCTCTCTGTACCTCTTGCTGCGTAGGTACCAGGCTTGTCATCAGTGCACACAGGATGTCACCGTTGCTGTTGCAAAGGACCAGCTGCCTGATGGAACAAGCGTTTAGACGCGTACCAAACCACAGCGAGGCAAGCACAGCTCAAGAGTTCGGCGAACGCACGCCTTCAAGCATATGAGGCATAGGCGAATTGGTGAGCTCCCTGGTCCCATTTATCTTTGACAGCAAGCAAACCACATGTACAACAAGATATCCACGTCTGCTTTGTGTGATAGTGCTCAAGGACCCATGCGACTTGAACAGACAAGCGGCCCGCGCTTTTGGGTCACCAGGTTGCTGAGGACAAATGCGCAGCAGGATACACTACTAGCACTCAATAATCCTATCATCATCCAAAAGCGTTGCATGCTGGTGGCCCTTATCGTACCTGGGCGTCTGAAACTGAGAACGAGTAGACTGTCGATACAGCACCCAGGGTGGAGGTTTGCATCACTGTACATACAGGAGTACAGTTGACACTCATCGCTGACGACGTTTCAATGCTCCTCATACCGCTTCAGCCAGCAGCTGCCAGCTGCTGGAAGTCCCAGTTTGAGTGTATGCAATACAGCTTAGCTTACTGAACAAAGTGGTCGACATACCATGCCATTCCCACACCAAGTGCACCAAGACGCCAGGCGATGAGTGCCGCTGGCTCCACTAAGTAATGATGTGCTGGTTGTACCTGCCCTACATCTCCTGTGAGGTCCACTCTGCTGTGTGAAAGAAAGTTTGGCTCATGCAGCAAAGTGAATGAAATGCTGTGTGCTACGAACACACCAAAGACTACAATCCTGCCCTGCTACGTGTAGCATCACGCTAGGCTAGGAAGATGTTGGCCATTTGCGCTAAGCGTGCTGTTCTGCAACTAGATCATGGATCACAGCACGTGAGCCAACACATTGCACACTCTTCAGGCTACTTCTGTCAGCAGCTGCCAACTCCTCAAGAGCCTGCATCGACATGACATAGCAGATAAAGCGATTTGCTGGTATGCAGTTGTTGCTAACTGCAGCAAATGCTCTGCTGCAGTTGTCACACCATCCTGAGCAGAGGTGTGATACCAGTACAGCTATACAGCTACAGCACAGTGCTGGTGACAGCAGTGCCCTGTTGTGCAATCACACCTCATCACAGTCTGCTCTGCACTAAACACCGGTGTTGGTACCAACAAGCAGACAGTTAAGCATTGCAGCAGGGTACCACCCAATAGGACGGCTGAAGAGGTCATGCAGCTGACCAGGTGTTTATCTTTCCCAATTGAGCCAAAAAGCGCCACAGGGAGCAAGCCTTACCTGCAGTATAGGTGCTTCATGATCATCACTGCCCTCCATGTTGCCAGCCAGCTGCAATACCCGTATGCTGCTGTTGTGATTTTGCAGCAAGCCGCTCATCACCCTGCAGCCTGTGAGTCCAATGGCGTTACTGCGCAGGTCTAAATGTGTCAAGGTGGTGTTGGTAGCTAGGGCCTCAGCTAAGGCCTGCAACAGGAGCAGCAGAAACAACAGAGCTCAACTATAGATGAGAAGCTACTCCCGCATCTGTTGTGTCGATGTACGCAACTGGACAAGGCTGGTGATGCAGTGCATTGTGTACAGTATGCCAGCGGCACCTGGGTCTGCGATTGGATGCAGCGTCCTCATTGATGAGTTGGGTTGCAATACTGGAGCATCAAGGCAGCACGGCCAATGCTGTGGTTTGCTGATGTGTGAGAAATCAGTCAGGTAAGCGCAAGGCAGCATAGTGCTGGTCAAAATAAAAAACAAGTTGTAGCACTAGTGCAAATAGTTGATCAAAAAAACTATCTGCCAGTGGTGAGAGCAACACAAGGAGCCATACCCCAAAGCTATATCCATGCAGCACGCAGCTCATGAGCTCACTCACATGAACACCTTTGTCACCAGCTCCATTCCTACTCAGGCCCAACCGCTGCAGGCAGCTATGCAGCTTCACTGAGCAGCCACTGTTGCTCAATCTACTGCTGCTGCTGCTGGCCGCCCCAACACGCACAACACTGTCATTACTGCTGCTACTGCCCTGCCTCACTGCTGCTGTTATTGCTAGGGTACTCGCCAGATGAACCACCCCTTCCGTTTTCAGCTTACACCACTCCAGCTCAAGCTCCCTCAAGCCAGCAAATGGCTCTCCTATTCCTGCTGCTGCAGCAGCTGCTGCATTTGCTTGCAACCCGGCTGCCAACACCCTACCTGCCTGTGGGCCTAAGTTGTTCTTGGCAAGGTCAAGGTATGCCAGCTGCGGTGTGAGGCTCAAAGCAGCAGCAAGCGCCCTGACGCCCTCACATCCAATGCTGTAGTTTTCCTGCAAGTGTAGCTGCTGTAGCTGCTTCAGGCTGGGCAGTACTGCTGCCAAAGCTGCAGCACCTGCATCTCCTATCATGTTGGACCCCATGTGCAAGACCTTCAGACTCAGCAGTGCATCCTGCTTTTTTCCTACTGCCTTGAACAGAGCTTGAGCTCCTGCAGCATTCAGTTCATTGCCTGACAGGTCTAGCAGGTGAAGTCCCTGCAGTTCTTCTATATGCTCAGCTAGGACATGGCAGCCCTCCATACGCAACTGATTGTGGCTGATGTCCAGCACTTGTAGTTGCTCGAGTATGGAGGGGCCACTGCATGACGCAGTTGAGCATAGCGCTGACAGCAGCTGGCTGAGACCAAAAGCACCAAGTTGGTTGCCTGATAGGTGCAACGCTACCAGAGCACTTGCTGCTGAGCTGCTGATCGCTGTGTTTGGACCGTTGCAACTGCTGTTGGTGCTGCTGAACGCTGGCTGGCTAGCTGTCCTGCTGCACAGCTTGGCAAGGCTTGCTGCTACATGGGATGCACCATATGAGCTGATGTTACACCCTGTGGCAACAATTAGACAGAAGATGTTGTGATGCAATCTGCAATACAGTTGCTGCTCTGCAATGCTCCGAGCACGGTGAAAGCAACCACGAAATGATGCTGGAGGTGCAGTAGCAAAACGCTACCCATACAAGCAGATGCAACCTGCCACAAACGCCCCATTCGCCCAACAGCAG
>LWCB01012662.1:0-27023 GCA_001630525.1 Coelastrella sp. M60
ATCAGCGCATCTTTGTCACTTTGTGTTACACCAACCACTGAGATGCACTGATCCGTGCCATAAGGGATTGGACACCATGGTAGAGTGTATGATGCTGCGTTGGCTGTATTGCCTGGTATTGAGGTCCATCGCTTCTGCTGTGTTGCTGACACTTCGTGTCCTGCTGGGATGTTTTCCAAGCAGGTCCTGGAACATCCCTCGTGCTGTGAAGTACAGGGAGATCAACAAGATCACTGGTCTCAAAGGTACAGCTGTCAATGTGCAGACCATGGTGTACGGTAACGTGAATGATAACTCTGGAACTGGTGTGCTGTTTACCCGCAACCCAGCGAACGGCACCAATGAGCTGTACGGAGAGTTCTTGATCAATGCTCAGGGAGAGGATGTGGTGGCTGGTATCAGGTGGGTGGGGTGGTCTGTACAAGGATGACTATGATCTGCTGCTTATCCTATGGTGACTACCAACGGACATGATATAGCTGTTCGACAGACAACCATGCTGTTCCCTGCAACCACTGCTGCTGTATTGTTCAGTCATCTGCGTTCACCTTTGACTAGTTGCTCTAGCTGTGGCTCCAAAAGACTTACCATTGTTGTATGTCATTATGGCAGGACCCCCATGCCTATTGCTTTGATGAAGGAGAAGATGCCCAACATCTACACTGAGCTGCATGACACTGTGAAGATGCTTGAGCGCCACATGCACGACATGCAGGACACAGAGTTCACAGTGCAGGACGGCAGGCTGTTCATGTTACAGACCCGCAATGGCAAGAGGACTGGTCCTGCTGCACTGAAGATTGCCATTGATCTTGAGGCAGAGGTAAGAGAGAGGAGAAACACCTGCTCCATAACCCTACCGCAATCTACTTTGTATTTAGCAACGACATTGTATTATTGTATTATTGTATTGTGATTTGGCAACAAGGCAACTTCTTGTTGCGAAGCACTCAGTAGAGTGCCGGTGGGTGGGTGGCTGCTTGACACACTGCACTGAA
The DNA here is from genome assembly GCA_001630525.1 of Coelastrella sp. M60. Classification (NCBI taxonomy): domain Eukaryota; kingdom Viridiplantae; phylum Chlorophyta; class Chlorophyceae; order Sphaeropleales; family Scenedesmaceae; genus Coelastrella; species Coelastrella sp. M60. The sequence goes on from LWCB01012662.1 coordinate 999, forward strand.
TCTGCAATGTATATTGGCATGTATGGTGGCAGCAGGAAGCAACACTCTTTGCTGTTGTCGTCTTGTCCTGCAGGGTCTGGTTGACAGTGATGGTGCTGTGATGCTTGTGGAGCCTCGCCACCTGGATCAGCTGCTGCACCCCATGTTTGAGAATGAGAAGGCCTATCAGCGTGATGTCATCACTAAGGGACTGGGAGCATCTCCTGGTGCTGCTGTTGGCAAGCTGGTCTTCACTGCTGGTAAGCAGGAGCAAGGTCTTGAGCCCCTGAGCTTCTTTCAGCTGTCCATGAATGAAGATTACTGCTTGCGGAAGCTTGGGGTTTACATTCCTAGGGCTTCTTGAGCATTGCCAATGTTATGCAGTCCTGGCACTGGTGACATGTGAAGTAACTCCCTACAGACTTTCTGTACGCCTGCCAAGCTATTGTGCTGTACCTGTTCCCTGCTGCTGTCATCACACAGAGGATGCTGAGGCCTGGAAGGCTCGTGGTGAGGCTGTGATCCTTTGCCGCCAGGAGACCAGCCCTGAGGATGTGGGTGGTATGCACGCTGCTGAGGGTATCCTCACCAGCCGTGGTGGTATGACATCTCATGCTGCTGTGGTGGCTCGTGGCTGGGGCAAGCCCTGCTGCTGTGGCTGTGAGGAGCTGATTGTGGACTCATTCGCCAAGACACTGAAGGCACCTGTAAGTACTATACTGAGGAGGTTGCAAGCTTGTTTCAACAGATGCCTGTTGTCTGCTGCTGTGTGTTGGGCATATTCCTAGACTTGGAGTGAGTTTTTGTCTGCCATGCAGCAGTGCTAGGTGTGCGTCTGACTTTGATGTGTCCTTGTCTGTCTGGCTTGTTTCTGTTGTAGAACGGTGTTGTTCTTCGTGAGGGTGAGTGGGTGTCCCTGAATGGTGTCACTGGTGAGGTGATCAAGGGCCAGCAGCCAGTGAAGAAGCCAGCCATGACAGGTGACCTGGGAACATTCATGAAGTGGGTGGATGCAAAGAGGCGCCTGCGCGTGCTGACAAACGCAGATACACCAGAGGATGCCAAGGTAGGCGAACTCGGTGATCGTAGCAGCTCCAGCTTTGACCTTGCCATAAGGGTTGGTTGACTGCATCCTTCAAATGCATGCTTTTTAAGCATATTCATCTGCTGTCAGTGAAAGCTAGTACCTTACTGTCTGCCTTTGTTTGTGCACCTGCCTGCAGGTTGCAATCCAGAATGGCGCACAGGGTATAGGTCTGACCCGCACAGAGCACATGTTCTTTGCCACCCACCAGCGTATTGCTGCAGTGCGCCGCATGATTGCTGCTGTTGAGCTGGGCAGTCCTGCTGCTGCTGAGGCACTCAAGGAGCTGCAGGGTTACCAGACTCAGGTGTGGTGAGATTGTGGGGCTATGAATGAAACTCTTTGTCATCTGTAATAGTTGGTGGCCACATACAAGAGAGAGAGTCATGCCAGGTGGTTGATGCGATCGATGTAGTCGAGTCCGTTGCTCAGTTGTGACTCTTCTCTAAGCTGTTGTTTGTAAATTCTTTCAGGACTTTGAGGGCATCTTCCGTGCCATGGATGGCTTCCCCGTGACTATCCGCCTGCTGGATCCCCCACTGCACGAGTTCCTTCCCCAGGAGGGTCCTGCACTGGTGAAGCTGTGTGAGCAGCTGGCCAAGGAGTTGAATGTTGACAGCAGCACAGTGCAGCGCAGGTTGGAGGGTCTGCATGAGGTCAACCCCATGATGGGACTGAGAGGTTGCCGTCTGGGTACTGTGCACCCTAACATCACTGAGATGCAGGTGTGTGGGGGATAACTGGGTATATAGCTAGCATCAATCTTACAGAAAAGAGCAACTTGGACTTATGTGAATACTGTCTACTTGCAGCTGTTCACAACAGTTTAAGGTGTGCTGTACATGATACTCCTCATTGTGTTACTTTGATTGCTGACAGTGCGTGTCATGCTGTGGTATTCCAGATTCGTGCCATCATTGAGGCTGCCATCAATGTGTCCAAGGAGGGAGTGAAGGTGCACCCTCACATCATGGTGCCACTGGTTGGTGTGGAGGATGAGCTGACAGGACAGGCCAAGATCATTAATGATGTGGCGCAGCAGGTGATTTCCGCTGCCACGCAACTAGACCACAGCAAAGCTCTTGATTTTGCCTGCGTCACCTTCGCCTGCGTCATCGTTGCTGTGGTTGGGAGTCTGCTCTGGGACAAAAGCTGGTATCTGCTCCAGCTGGTATCTGCTCAAGCACAGACCAGGTTTTGTCCTAGAGCAGACTGCGACCAAAGCAAAGTCAGACCCTACTTGTGACATCATTGACAGGGAAGCTGTCCTCTTGTGGATCGAATGCCTGATGTCTATGTGTGCTTATCCCTGACATGACATTGTGCTTGGACACTGCTACCGCTTGCTCCAGGTGTTTGCCGCCACTGGCTCCAAGGTCGACTACAAGGTCGGCACCATGATTGAGGTGCCTCGTGGTGCACTGCGTGCTGGCGACCTGGCCAAGACTGCTGAGTTCTTCAGCTTTGGTACCAATGACCTCACACAGATGACATTTGGTATCAGCCGTGATGATGCTCAGGTAGGAGGAATATCCTGCAGCAACAGCAGAGGTATATCAGTACAGTCCCATATGCAAAGCTGTGCCTATGATGCAGGTTTTTTTGCAGCTGCATGTGTTGGCAGTTTTGTGTGTTGGGGTGTCTGGTGCATACATACAAGTTGATGCTGAGTTTGCTGTGTTCCTGTTCTTATCCATGCAGGCCAAGTTCCTGCAGTTCTACACCAAGAACGGTCTGCTGGCTCTTGATCCCTTTGAGACCGTTGACTTCGCTGGTGTTGGTGAACTGATCCGCATTGCAGTAGAGCGTGGTCGCACCACCCGTCCAGACATTGAGCTGGGTATCTGTGGTGAACATGGTGGTGACCCCAAGTCCATCGAGCTGTTTGAGGATGTCAAGCTGGACTATGTGTCATGCTCTCCTCTGCGTGTGCCCATTGCTCGTCTAGCAGCTGCTCAGGCCTTCCTGAAGTGGAAGAAGACTCAGAAGGCTTAAGATGGCAGTTAGCAGTGTGATGGCTGTAGCAGTGTTGCAGCTCAAGGGATACGTGAGCAAGGTTTGGGTCTGGGTGCAGGTTCATTGTAGGGGTTTTGGAAGCAGGTGTGCAGCTCTGCTCAACAATTGGATCAACTTTTGTTACAAATTGTCAGACGGTTCACCGGCCCAACTCTGATATCATCACTAGTTTGGGGAAGGTGTTCTGCAGGGCCGCTCAGCCCAACCTCTTTCTAGACTGCGTGTCGTTGGTTGATCTTTTCAATGGTGTGAAGGCCCAGTGACATCGAAGATATGCTTGCAGTCGCAGCAGTCTCCTGCCTAGGAGGGTGCTGGGATATCAGCACAGTGTGCTTCTTGAGATGCTGTCACGCATCTCAGCGGAGTCGCTATATCTTGGGTTGGCAAAACACGTTCAAGATACCTTACGTATGTGTGCAATATACACAGCTGGTATTTGTTGCAACAATTCTGCAGTATATTCTTCTCACCCACAAATAGGTGAAAAGCTGGGGGAGGGGGTCATACAATTGTGTCGTCTATGTCTACAACTAAATGCTTGTGTCAATGCCGAATGCTTGTCAGCTTCAAAGTTTGTGCTGTAATAGCACTCAACATCAACAAAATCTGCACTTGTTCTTTCCATGTCTCGTGTTTTGGTTCTCACCGTGAAGCGTTGCAGGGCATGTGTATCTGTGTTTCGCCCACTGTATATTTTAGATGCTGTCAATACATACTGGCAAGTTTTGGTGAGTCTGGCAGCATTTTGGCACTTCTGTGAGCTGTCCTGATGCTGGAGTGGCTGTTTTGCTCAGCCAAGTGAGTTTTGGAGCAAGGCACAGTTTTGCAGTAGTGCCACAGCATGTAACTGTTTGATATCATATGATGCATCTGACATCGGCAAGATGGCAGCATAGTACAAATCAGTAGGAACAAGAAGAAAGCAATGCCTGATCTCCAGCCAGCTGTGCACTGCATGCGTAGCTTGTGCTGCATAATCCATCACCAAGGCGTTTACATATATATATATATAATCAACTTTGATACAGTAGTGCAGGATTGATTGTGAGCTTGAGTGTAAACGGATTGCTGTAAGCAGTGTCATCATGGCATGTGGCACCGGAGTTCTGTCGCTCTCTGGGACCGTCTCCCAGCATGCTAGCTAGCCGATGCGGCATCCTATAGGACAATCCCCAGCCCGGGCCTCAAGTCCTTCAGATGTTGATCAACAGAAGTGGGACACACAACTCAGGTCATCTGTGACAGCAGCTTATACTGGATACTACGTACTACATACTAGGTGATGCTCACGTGGCGCTGGCAGCGTTGCCTGAGCCTCATGCTGGCAACAAACTGGACTCCATAGTATATATATATATAAACTACCTATCAGCCATAGCAATATTGCCATCGGCCCCGTAGTATAATGGACTCCATAGTATAATCATGATTGGACACTGTTCAGGAAGTTCCTGTGGTAGCAAGTCTCTGATGCATCTGATATCAGCCTGTCCTCATGCTGTTCCAACAGACAATTTGTCCAAGTGGATGCTCTGAGGGACCTGCACTTGGCACCTCTGATGAGATTGATCAATGTCATGCTCGGTTTCAAGACAATCTTCAGTCCAAGACAAATGCAATACAGATGCAGGATGTGGCTGTGGTAGTAGCAGAGACACCCACTCAGGCCACGAGGCCACATTGGAAAACAAACCGTTGTGACAACACCGTGTGTGTGATAGCATGCAATCTGTATGCATACACAACACAGCAGTGTCACACACATCTCAGTAACATGCTCAAACTCAACCTCATTGCCTGCCCAACTTCTGTGGCACTTCTTGAACGCTGGCAATATGTGTTCTTGCAGGGGCGGTGAATGCTTGTTGAGGCCTTTCACCATTGCATTCCAGGCGGAAGAAGCCCTTCCATACATATAAACTACCTATCAGCCATAGCAATATTGCCATCGGCCCCACTCCCAATTTCAGAAGCTCTTCCATATCCTTATCGCTCAGACTACACCGAAGGTTGCTCCTTGAGGTCGCCCTGAGTGTGGGCTGATGTAATCTGCTTATAGCAGACACACGTCACAGGCTGTCATTTACATCACTCTCATCATTTATACCAAAATTGTTACAATGACTTGTCTAGCCATAACTGCAGTAGTGCCAGTGCTTCTTGTGGGTTGGTCTGAGGTACCATATGTCCCGCTCCCTTCACAGTGGCAAATGTCAGACCAGGAGAAAACTCAACAGCATAACCAGACACCTGCAATCACAGCAGCAGCAGCAGCAGCAGTCGTGTACCTTGGATATCAATCAGCATAATATGCTTGATAGCGCCAAAACATCTGAAGTAGCTCCGTCACGTCACATGCCTGAGAGATGCTCTTAGTCAACAAAAGATCGCAACAATCTTCACCATGCAATCTGCTTCAACAAGGGTGATCTATCAAACAAAGATTGGACAGATTACGCTTTTTGCAGCAGATTGCATGGTTGTTGTAACTATGCAAGTTGCATGTGACATATACTAATGATTTCAGGTGTTACCTGATCACTGCCTGGTAAACTCCAAGTGTGCCACTGTTTCCTCTGCTCCATCTTCAAGTCGAACACCCAGGCCCTTGTTCCCGTGAAAGGCACCACATAATCATGATCACCAGACAACACCAGGGCCCTGAGCCCTGAAGACAACAGATGTCTGTGTGCCGGGATCATGCTGCCTGATGTGTGTCTGTAGTGAAGGACGTCACTGCAGGGCTCCCACCTGAGCAGAGCCACAGCAGCAGCAGCAGCAGCAGCAGCAGCAGCAGCAGCAGCAGCGGCACTAACTCGTCATCATTATGATAACTTGAAAGATCCTTTGTAATTACTCTATCAAAGCGACAGTGCGATTGTTGAGATGTGGCAAGGGGACAGCAATCACTTGCTGCCTGGCTGTACAGCAATAAAGCATATTTTGTTACAGGTGTAGGTCTCCAGTCCTGCTCATGGTCATGCTTATGTGATGTGACACTCTCTCAAACTCACCTGCCAGCTTCATTTATTGTTGCTGCATGAATTGCTGCTCGTACTGTTGCGTCATTGAAATACGCCAGAGCAAGGCGACGATCACCACATGACACGGTGTGGCCAAGCATGTGATCACTGCCGCTACTGCTGCTACTGCTGCTGCTACTGCTGCTGCTCCATCTTGCAGGCACAGCTGCTGCTGAGTTGTGTGTGATTTGCTTGTTGATCACTTGTGCTGCATTGTTGAGATGCTGTGGGTAACTCCACCGCGGGCGCAGTGTTCTGTGAGCCTACAGCAGAGGCAGTAGACCAATGTTGGCGACATTGTCTATTTCATTTCATGCACGGTGCCAGTCATCAGCTTATAGCATCTCTGGTGTGAAAAAAAAATGGGTGCATCATCAACATCTCGAGTTTGATATCAAGCTGTACTTCCATACACAATCAAGACAGAGAACAAGGGAATGAAAGGCAAAACCTAAATCAGCTCACCTGCTGCAGCTGCCGGTGCTGCTGTTGCTGCGCATGCTGAGGTGGCGTGTTATAACATGTCCCCAAGATGTCATATCTGCACAATCACAAACAAGCACACACTCCTCAGTGATTATGCCACCATGCAATGCAACACAATGCAGCACTGTCGTTGGATACAAGCTCTGCTGTGATTGCACCTCCATCAACAGCAGCAGCAGCAGCAGCAACATAAGATGGAAGTTACGATCCAAGTTCGTTCCATGTGATGCCATCGATGACTCACTGGTTTATATTGCCCATCACTTGCTCCAGCTGGTCCAAGGCGTTTCCACAGGGGCTGCCTGAGGCAACATTCCAAGAAGACAACTGACAGCGGCAGCAGCAGCAGCAGCAGCAGCAGCAATGGTTGCAGGTGTTGGTCCAGGAAGACAAGCAGCTATGCAGCTCATTATCAGTGGCTTGGTCATGACACAGGCAAAGTAGTCTGGTTCTGTTTGTTGCGCTTGCATCGCGTGTAGAAGCACAACAGGCAGAATCAGAAAACTTTGCTGCTGTGCTTCACACTGTAGAATTGAAAAGATTGACTATAGCTCGTTGCTGGGTCAGAATAGCCCAATGCATTGCTTCCTTGCGTAATGCGAGAATGTAACTGCTGGCACCTGTAGCAACTCAAGTGATGCATGAGACACAGCCGCTGCTGCTGCTGCTGCTGCTGCTGCTGCCGCCGGTATACCAGTGCAGAGCTCACCTTGCAGACACGTCGTGCTTTGTTATATGTCACCGGATCTATCAAGCCCAGGTCATAAGCAAACTCAATCTGCCCGTTATAATCATAAGTGTCATCTGTTACTGGATTGCCAATGATGTAGCCAACCAGATTGTATGACTGATCCCCCCTGCTGCTGCTGCTGCTGTCCTTAGCTGCTGCTGCTGCTAGTTTTTTGTTGTGTTTCAGTAGTCTCTGTGTCAGTAGAGGTACGTACACACCGCCATAGGATTCACCTGGATATTGCAAAAACAACAAAGCAGCATATGTTGTCAAGTATGTTGTGATAAGCAACAAACGAAGCCACAAGGGGTTGCGTTGCAGTCACCTCACAGAACACCTGTTCAGGCATATGCACGAATGGCAGGATGCATGAACTCGCAGAGCAGCAGAAGATGCTTATGCCTGTCAGCAGATGCAGCCACATGGTCATGATTTGGGGTTGCGCAGTTGCATCTTTTGGCGATGGTTCGCAATAACAAAACCTCAGGTAAATATGTCAGGCATTCCATGGGTTGCAATCCTCTGGTACCTTGATTCCGATTGGTGGAACCACTGCTTTGCGCTTATGGTCTGGGATATAGCTCAACATCAAATGCACATGTGCTCAACGTGCATGCTGTTGCTACCCGCTGCTGTGCATGAAGTGATGTAAGCAGCACTACAACTTGAGCAGGCTGTTGCTGCTGCTGCTGCTGCAGCCTGGTTGGTGTTCTTTGCACACTCACCAGCAATATACAAATCCAGATCTCTTAATTCCGGATATTCCACCAAGAATCTTGTTACAAATCTCTCCAGATCATCAATGGTCTTGGTGTCATCTGTGACGTAATCCTTTTTCAATTCAGAGTAGCTCATTCCCGTGCCTGCTGGTGAATCTATGTACAAGACATTTGCGGCACGACTCCAACTGTAGAGATTGCGGGTCAACTGGATGTCATTGACGCTGCTGCTGCTGCTGCTGGCACCTGCAAACAGGCATGGTGTCAACGCAGCAGCAGCGGTAGCGATTGCAGCTCATTGAATGCTTGTACTCGTCAAATCTGCCGATGTTATGGCTATGACACAGGCAGGAGTGTCTCACAGCTGCAAGTGTTATAATGCATGACAGATAACGCCTGCCCAACAGTACAGCATATAAACCTGCTGTTCCTAGTGCTTACCAGTGGCAGCAGCAGCAGCAGTCTTGAGCTGGAATTTGAAAGGTCCATGTTCATATGCGAATGCGTCCAGACTGCTGCATCCAGGACCTCCAGTGAGCCAGATGATGAGCGGATCACGATGTGGCTGATCAGATTCTGATGTGACAAGGTAGTAGTACAGATGACGACCGTGATCCTCATCTACCGTGATGTACCTGCAGTTTACATTGTGCAGTGTACAGCAACGGAGTGCACTGATCAGGTGCATTGTGTACTGCAACATCTGGGTAGCTGCTATTGTTGTTGTTGCTGCAACAGCAGCCGACAACCAGGAGCACAATGCAGCATTAACTGCTAGTAACCTGCGAGCGGAGGTATATACTGTGGTATGTTGCCGGTATGCTGCACTTCATTGCGGAGAGCTGCCGCGTCTGGTGTGCTGTAGACCACCCACCCTGCATACTGTTTTGAAGGCAATGGGCCTTCATAACCAGGCAATGACAGCACCTGCATAGCAGAACAGCAGCACAAATGCTTTGCACGATACTGAGATACGTTGGTCGCAGCTAAATGCTGGGGCACCTGGTTGATAGTGCGGCTGCTCTGTTGCTGTTCCATCTGCAGCTCCTACCTCGTTGGGATTGCCCGGTTGAATCAGCGATGCCGGCCTCTCTTTTGTGATTTGATAAAATTGGCTCTTTACGCTGATGGCGTGCAATTCTGCGAGGTTCACGGGCGGTTAGCATGACCGAGAGTTTGATTCGGTGATGGCTACATGCCACGTCTGAAGTGGATCATGTACCTGGCAGCAAACCCGCTGCTAACAAAACAAGCAACATTCTAACCACCTTCATTGTTTGTTGCGAGGTAGTTAAGCAACCAGTTAGGTTGGCAGCTAGAGTGACAGCTTGGCGAGCGACGTTCCAAGCAGACACTTCGCTGCAGATTACCTAGCCTCTACATACGCTCTGTTACAAGCTAATGCAGCATACGGTAAGCAATTGGTCTGCTGATCGCCCTCTCATCTCTGACAAGCGCGTGGGTGTTTGCTGCGTATTGGACCCTGCTTTCCAACGTGGCAGCTGTCCAGGACAGCCTGTCCTTCAACGTCAAGCTCCCAATGGCTATTCATTGCAGACCCGGTTGTTCATTTGAATCAGCTGTAGTGGCCATCCTGCTTTGTCGATCGCTTGGCTCACGAAAGTGCTTTGCTGTAGCAGTAAAAAGGAAGCGCCCGCGCAGTAGCTCGCAAGATAGGAGGTATGTTGCTGAGTACATTCTTGCTGGACATAAATTCCACACGTAGAATGTTTGTCAGCGTTGCTTGCTGCATGCCAGTGGCTTTGCATGGCGGTTTTCTGTTTTAGTGCAGTCTGTTTCATCTCCATCTGCAATTTCATCAATTACGCTGTTGTTATATCAGGCCTCAGCTGTGTCTAGTTATAACATGCGACTGATCTTGCTGTTGGCTGCTTCCTTCAGCTGCCAGGGTGTGCACTCTTCTTAGACACAGTCCTCAATAAACACTTGCAGCTTGAGCAGCTCGAGCAGCAGCTGCAGCAGCAGCAGGAGCAGCAACAACAGTTATCATACCTGAATCGAATGACTACAGCAGCAAAGTTGCAGCTGCAGCCGACAAATCAGCAACAGCATTCGATCACAAGCGTGTTTGCTAGTAGATCAGCAATGCACCAATGCTTTGCTCTGTGTGACAGTTGTTTTGGCATGGAGTCTCTGCATCTCAGCAGTGATTTTTGATCAGTATTCATCAATTTGTAGGCGCTGCCTGTGAAGAAGCTACACTGGCACATCATACGCAGTGATAAATACCGAGATGATTTGGCACATCATCTGCAGTGATGAATGCTGAGATCATTTCGATCATGATGACGCTGCAGTTGGTGCATGAGTACTAATGCTGCTGCTGCTGCTGCTGCTGCCAACTGCTTCTACAATGTCTGGCCGCAATATACATTCAACCTCGGATACAGCAGTGTCTAACACCGCCACTATTAGCAGCAACAGCGACTCTGCTGCTGCTGCTGCCAATCAGGCAATCCCTCCTTCAGCAGCAGCAGCAGCAGCAGCAGTGGATTATTCAGCAGACATCCTCCACACCCCGCAGGGCTATCCAGACTCTCATGGCCTGCTGTCCCATCAACTGGCGGATCTGCTCAACGCCATACAGGATGCACACGTATATGATGACTCAAAAACAGCAGTGTGCGTCTGTAGTTGCATTGTGGTTGCATTGTGGTTGCATTGTGGTCGCAGCTTCAATGCGAATGCAACGAAACTACAATGAAGGTGCATTGCAGCTGCATATAGTAGCTGCGTTTGCATCATTTCATTCACTTTGCATACGATCTCATCATCATTGATCTCCCTGGGCTGCTTCACTTGATTGCTCTGCTATCTCATACACATTTTGTAGCAAGCATTTTAATAACTGCCATGTTGACCATCCGCTGCTGTTGCTGTTGCTGCTGCCGTTGCTGCTGCTGCTGTTGCTGCTGCTGCTGCTGCCGTTGCTGTTGCTGCTGTTGTTGCTGCCATATCCAGTGATCTGGTTCTGAAGTCACATCTTCAAGATGTAGCTGCCTCTTTCAGTCAGTGGCGAGCAGCAAACAATCAGACTGACCCTACTGCTTTGAGACAATTCATCACTGCAAACTTGGAACAAGCTGGCAGGTACGCAATGCAGTCACCAAGTTGTTGCGTTCTTGTGGAATCAACAAGAACCACTAGCTACCAGTTCTATTGATCTAGTATGTTGTCTTCTTATCCATGATGCAATGCCACTTGTGTTATTTGTGCTGCTGCTGCTGCTGACCACCGGTGTAGCCAGGCAGACTGCTGCTGGTTTCCTGATCACTCTTTTCAGCCATTTATTCACTTTGTGTTGCTCTGTGGTCGTTGTTGTTACTATCAGTGATCTCATTGAGTGCAATGCACCAGACTGGCAACCCACACCCACAAACTTCCTGCCAAGACTAGCAGCAGCAGCAGCAGCAGCAGGTGGTGACAGTGCAAGCTACAGCACCGGCATAAACGCAACTGCTCAGGAGCTGTATGACTTTGGCTTGAAGGTTCATGCCCTTTGGGGGCTGCTGTGTAGAGAGGTGAGCGAATAAGCCCTTCATGTTGTGCCAGGCCATATAGTTGTGATGAAAAGTCTTATACTTCCACAGAGCTTCATGTGCTTTGTCTCAGCAGTAGCACGCAGAGGTGTACGCACCTAGATTGATCTGCTTGGGTACCCAACACTGCTGCTGCTGCTGCTGCTGCTGCTGCTGCTAGGTGTGTCCTGATGTTGCCGCTCACCCAGAGAGACATTCGTTGCTTCCGCTGCCAAACAGAACTGTAGTACCTGGTAAGTTGGTCAACTGACAACTTGGCCTAAACATGTATGGTCTTGGACTTTTGCAGCACTCACAATAGGCTGTGCATCTGTCCAGAACCAGTGAGCCTCTCCCGCATGAAATTCGATGAACATGTATGTCAATTACTTGTCTCATAACCCAACATGTGCACTGCACCTGCTCTCACTGCATCGCCGCCTGAGTGGTTGTCATTGTGTTATTTTATAACCCAGGTGATCGCTTTCGTGAGGTTTACTACTGGGACTCGTACTGGGTAATCCGTGGTCTATTAGTCAGCCAGATGACACACACTGCTCTTGGAATGGTGAATAATCTGTTGAGTATGTTAAGGAAGATTGGCCATGTGCCAAACGGAGCCAGAGTGTACTATTTGAATAGAAGGTGTGTATGATATATAACGAGTGTCATAACATAGCATAAGATGTCACAACAAGTATATGGTTCAATATCTTATGTGCATGGCATTGGTCAGCAGTGAAGTTTAACACGCTGAATATCAAATAGAATGACGTAATCCGCATAATGTAACACTGTTTTACTATGTTACAATTGCAGTCAGCCGCCGATTCTGAGTGCCATGGTCCGACAAGTATATGAGGCGCTTTGTACCAACAGCAGCAGCAGCAGCAGTGATTTGCTTCATCGTGCATTACCGCTGCTGCTGATGGAGCATCAGAACTGGACAACAAACAATAAACAAGTGAAGGTCATGGCAGATGATGGCACTGTATACAACCTAAGCAGGTCAGGGTATAACCATCAGTTTTATGCAACATATATCTGGAACAGTACACCATTACGATCAATGGTTGATGGCTACCTGATTGAGAAGCTTGTTGATCACACTTCCAAGCACAACTTGCAGATTCATCATACACATGTCTTCTCTTACGAATCTGTCTGACAATCATGCTGTTAGCTAATTGATAGTGTAGGTGTTGGTAGTTGAAAACAAACAACAAACAAACACAAAACAAGTGTGTAATCTCTAACCATGTTGTTGTTGCTGCTGCTGCTGCTATTGCTAGGTACTGGGCTGACTTTGATCAACCTCGTCCAGAGTCCTACAGGGAAGATGTCATGTTGGCATATAACACACATCATAACACCACAGGGGCATCAGACACCCACACCCTGCCATCGGACAGTGTTACTGATTATGAAGCAGTATTACGTGCTGCCAGAGGCACTGCTGCTGCTGCTGCTGCTGTCGATCGGCTGTTTCATGAGATTGCCAGTGGTGCTGAATCTGGTTGGGACTTTTCATCGAGGTGGTTTGCTGACAACAAATTACTGGCAACAATAAGAACAACACAGGTAGGATAAGCTCGTGCGACACAGTTGATCGGGTTGTACGATTTTGCATGTGTACATACACACTGATTGGAACCATGTTCTGGCGTGGATTTCTCTTGATATGGATTCTCAACAGATTGTGTATGATTCTGTACCTCTGAAGGGCATGTGGCCCCGGCAGCAGCAGCAGCACTGCACTGTCCAAGAGAGTACACCCAAGTTGCTGACCCATACACCTGTCTCGCTGCTGCTGCTGCTGTTGTTATGTTCTTTCTGCTGCCGTACGTCGCAAACTCTCTAGATCATTCCCGCTGATCTCAATGCTTGGCTGTATCAAATGGAACGCAACATCGCCTGGATGGCGGATATCACTGGAAATGAAGATATCGAAGAGCAGTTCAACGGAATAGCAGCAGCACGTAAAGAAGCCATCGAAGCTTTACTGTGGGACGAAGCAGCAGGTGAGTGTGCTTCACTGCTCCAACCATACAGCTCATCACGGTGTGCTTTGACCCTCATAACTGCTGCAGCTCTTTAGCAAGCTGCAACAAGCCATAGCAGAGAATAAAAGTAATACCGCACAATGCTCAGCAGTGACGTGAGACGTAACAGCTTCCTCTCAAGAAAAGAAGGTGTTACATCTGATGTTACTGCTGTGCACTTTGCAGTGTCATTTGCGTTGCTGCTGCTGTTGTCTCATTCTTGAACATGAGTCCGCTGAAATCCCAGATCCCAAGGCATGTGTCATGTAGGGTTTGATTGGTTTGATGACGCTAGGTCCCCCAAAACACCCTGATAGTGTGCTGCCTAGCTCGTGACACAGCTCAAAACAAGCGGTAAACTACATTCTACATTGTTGATTCTACTGACTGCTCCCGCCGCCGCTGCTGCTGCTGCTGCTGCTGGTGCTGGTGCTTGTGTCATTCTCTACAAACAGCCACTTGGCGAGATGGTACCTTAACACCTGTCAACACAACCACAAACACCACCACCACCATCAGCAGCAGCGGCACTCATCACAGCTTTGATTCTGATCAGATGTTCACTGTTCAACAGAACACTCTTGTGTTTGCCAGTAACTTTGTTCCCCTTTGGACTGGACTCACTGAGGGTGATGATGAGAGAGGGCAGCGGGTGGTGGAGGCACTCAAGAACTCAGGATTGGTGGGACCTGCAGGTAACATGTCATAACAACTTATGTAACATGTCATTGTAACAGGTTATGCAACACTGTTCGACAAACTGTGGTGTATATGACACTATATGTTGTTTGCAATCTTTGACATGGCAAAGCATGATTGCAGGGCCTCTGACGTAGCAAATGTGCTGCAAGAATGTGTCGCTGTGTCAACGATAACTGTAGTGACTACATATAGTGTCATTAGACTCATATACGTCACCTTATTTCACTAAAAGGAATAAGTGTCAAAAATTCATGTCCTGGTGTAACGCCACACCATATTTGGAGTGGATGAAGGTGTTGGCAAAATGGACCTTGATACTATCGCTGCAGTCAGTTGCCTTCTTAGCCATGTACTTACAATGGTTTATCCCCCAACTGCATGTCCCAGGTGCTACTGCTTCTGCTGCTGCTGCTGTTGTGCCAGGTATTGCCACCAGCTTGTATGAGACTGGGCAACAGTGGGACTACCCAAATGGTTGGCCACCACTGCAGCACATGCTGATTGAGGGAGCTAGGAGATATGGGGGAAAGGTGGGAGAGCAGTTTGCGGCGAGTATGGCAAGAACTTGGGTGGGGTGAGTAATGTGGCAGTGTAAAAGTATAGGAATTGGTCAAGTAGTTTAGTTGAATGAAAAGGCACATCACTGCCACAGGCCATGTGAAGCTCAGATCTGCAAAAGAGCCCAGACTTCTTGATGTTGATACCAAAGTTTGATGTCCTCAAGGCCAGTGTATTCGAACAAATGTCCTCAAGGGCAGTGCATCCCATCAGCACTATCTTTCTTGTTCTGTCACCATGAATACAATCTTCTGACATCTGTGAATGATTTGTGTCTGATAATGCAGAGTGAATCTGAATGTATATAATGCCACCGGAGCCATGCATGAGAAGTACAATGTGTCAGTTGCTGGTGGTTTAGTGGGTGGAGGTGGGGAGTATAAACCTCAAGTTGGGTTTGGCTGGAGCAATGGTGTGCTGCTGGACCTGCTCAATACATACTTCTAGCTGGGAAGTCTGCAAGGTTGCAAATAGGCAGAAATAGCGAATTGCACAGATTCGCTATGGTGTTGCAGAATAGACTTCTACTCAATTGCTCTGAAGGAACTTGTTATACGGATGTGTGCCTTTCATCACCGCTGGTCAAATACAAAGGCTGCACGTAGCTGGTGATTGGTGTGACTCGGCACAGGCTGCTCAGCTATGCATAGCTGTTAGCAGCGTGACTTTAAAGTCTTACGTGCAGATCCCCTGTTCAGCTCAATGGTGTACAGTACTAGGACTAAGCTGAGTTTTTGGCTAAGTAGGTTATACTAGTCCTGCTTAGTCCACTCTTCAGACTAAGGGCACACGCAGACTAAGCTCTGACTAAGTGACCTGGAGCCGACTCAGTACTCGACTCAGTCGCTAGTCCTGCTTAGTCAGGGCCGTTGGTCTAAGTTTGACTCAGCCTAGTCTTGCTTAGCCAGATTCAGAACTCACTCAGACTAGTATAACCTACTTAGTTGGTGACTCAATGAGTCACTGAGCGTATACTTAGCCTTTGCAGAGTCCCACTTAGCCTTTGACTCAGTTACACCGTGCTTAGGCCATATACATACTATATTATAGTATAGTTGGCTTTGCAAGTAGCTGAGATTTCTCACTCCCAGCATGCTTGACTCAACAATATGATACAACAACATTGCATACAAAACATATACAATAACATTGCATACATCAAAGGGGACTCAAGATCTCAGATACAACCGTGCAAACAACAGTACCCAAGCATTGCTATGGTCAACTATGCATTCTGCCCATGCTGCCCATGCTGCACATCTGCATGATGCACAGCACATGTATTGACTGTGGCATGCAGGTACTTGTCACGCCCTATCAGGTGAGGCACCATCGGCATACAGCAAGTCTTAACATGCCTCTAGGCTCCAAGAATAGATAAATTTGAAAGTGGTTTATATATGCACAGTTGTCCGCTGCTGAGATACTTATACCCTGGGCTACTTAGCAGATGATGAAATTATATCCCTCCTAAGAGACTTCATCTGTCGCCTTGAACTGGGCTTGAAAAAAGTAGCCTGTCGGCAAAAGGTAACCCTGATCGCAGTAACTGCTCACGGATCCGTGACCTTCCGGAAGGTGAACGACCGCCAGTCCTATTATATGTACCCTGCTATAACAACCTGAGAATCGCCATTTGATGTCTGATAATGCAGTGTACAGCTTGTATCCACCTGACATGCTGGTTTGCTGTCGGTCTTTGTCTCGCTTCCATACAGTCATGTCAACGCCTTGATTGTGATCGCCTTGATTCTAAAATGACTTACAAATAAAGTATTCCATAAGTCCCAGCTTTGAAAGTCTGCTATTGCTTGTGGGGCCAGCAGGAGGAGTACCTGAGCCTTGCACCCGATAAGCGCCACAGTAAGTTGGAGTAGGCTGGTTTGCTGATTTTTGCCGTACATATGCCAGCGCCAAGCGTCATCATACCAACATCCGTTCGACTATGCGTGTCCTTTGGGCTCACCGTTGCTGGGCTCACCGTTGCTGGGCTGAACGTTGTACTGTTGAACCATGGCAACAGTATGGCCCTGCAAGTTGCTGCAACCTTTGCTGGCTCGTAGCTGTGGAGTTTTCCAAGCACATGGTTGGAGGCGACGCAGCAAGTGCTGCAGAGAAAGTGGCAAGTGCTGTGGACGCTTTTGTGGGATTATGCAAGGAGCAGCTCACAGCAGGGGAGCTTGCTGTGGTCAAGTCGGAACGGGGTTTGCTGCTTGAACACAAAGTTACGAGCTTCGAGATTGTTCGCCTGTTAACGATAGAGGAGCTTGAGAGCAAAGGCTTCAGTCTTGGAGCCTCAGCTTATCTGATGAAGGCAGCATCAGGTGGGATGCTGTATGCATGCTTACAATCAACAGCAGGTGTTGTAAAGCACACTGACATCAAAAGTAGCGATGTGCAGCAACATTCTGCAGCCTAGTGTTAGCACTCATGCTCCGTTCCACACCAGTGGTTTTACTGTAACCTGCTCATGATCAACAGCTCCTTGGCCCATACTAGCACGAAACAGCAATTGCTGCAGGTACCAGGACCACCACATGCAGTTTGTCTCAATGGTAGAGACCAATAACATGTAGCAGCAGTCGCAGCCAGGTAGTAGGCTTTCTGATTCTTGAGAACTTTGTGCATGAGAGCATGTATGCTCATGTACTTGATCCGCGTTTGCTTACGATGTTTTTGTATTGCTGTAGGACCAGCGGTTGAAGGCGGTGGTACATCAGCAGGTGCTTTAGCAGGTATGGCAGCTTCCGCAAGCTAGCTCTGCTCTCTTGCGCTGTACTGTTGTCAAAGGATTGCCAGGTCCCACTGCAAGCTTTCCCATGCACCTTGTGTTCTGTGTGTGTGTAACTGCATGATATCCTGAGCAGCAAAGCAAGCCTTCTCGGACATCTCAAAAGTTGAGCAGGCATCTGTATAGGACCGTTTGAACAATCGACTAAACAGCAGAAAGGTGATGTGCTGCTGTTTGTGCATTCCAGCAGAACAGTGCAAGGCTTCTTTTTCACACTCATGTCGTAGCAGTGCACTGCTGCATCATCGATTGCTCACTGTCCAGTATGTCGCACACTGCTTGTGCTTGCTGACTGTAGCGGTGCTGCCCTGGTGTTGAAATTCGTTGTGTGCAGCCCAACTGGAGATGCTAATACAGCAGATGGCCCAGACAGCAGTCAATCGGGCTGTGGAAGAGGCTGTGGAGTCTCAGCGCCTCCAACAGAAAGGTGTGTAGCTTGTGATGACGGTGTGGCTGTGTGTATCTCTACGTTGCGGCAGTAATTATGAAGGCATCAATGCAACAGCAGTCAACCTACAAACCTTGTGGTTGCAAGGTTCAACCACTGGCAGCAACAAGCCTTTGCACAAGGCACTTTCACAGATGAAAAGGTATTCACATGGCTGCACACAATACAGTGACAACATTTGCAAATCCCACAAGCTGTTGAGTTCTGGTGACGTCTGAAAAGAGCGATGGTACACAGCCTGCTCGGGCATCATCCCTGTGCAGCTTCACCACCATGCATGCAAAGTGCTGTTCACAAACAACGCAGCTACTGACCTGTTTGGTGCATGCTGTAATGCGCTGCCATGTGACTGTCATTCACATGTGCGTCCTCAATGGTCCAAACAGAGCAAGTTGAAGGTTAGTATAGTGTCGAAGTTTTAGTGCTTAGCTGTCGCTGCCATATATACAAATCAATTGCCTGAATGCAATGGTCACGATTGACAGCAATACTCACAAATGCGTATGAGGATTGCCGCGACTTGACATGGCAAGGCACCACAGCCGGTAGCATGCTTACTGTAGGCACTTTCATATTGGGGCTGTCATGAGCATTGCTAACCATGAAAGAGACCCTATTGGGCAGTACATCATGATGGTTATAGGGAGGTTGATCATGGCCGATCAGGGCGAGTTGTGTGGTTCTTCATCATATCTGTAGGTCGCCAAGCTTTCAGCTTGCAAGATGTGCTGGCGGGGATACATGATGTTGTCAACAGGGTCGTTGCTGCTCAGATCAAGCCCACCTTGACCTTGATGCACTGCTGCATGCGTGACCAAATGGACCCACCGTCAGACACCTCGGAGAGTAGCCACAACCTAGAGTATCGCAGTACTGCTCTGCAGTACTATCACCCCGAAAGATTGGTTGATGGCGAACCTCAGCGACTGCCTTGCATGCTGCTAGGAGAACTTGATGCTGATGAGGTGGTTGCAGTCCACATTTACCGGACCCGCTGGCCAAGATTCTTGAGGGTGAGAAGAAATGGAGGCCATTTGGGACCCAACTTCTACTGTCATCTATCTGTCCCATATACACACTCACAAGAGTCTGCATGTTTGTGGCATCTCATCCGCTCCTCAACCACTGCAGCTGGTTGTGCAATTGCTGCTTCAATCCGTGTATTACACAATGCTTGTTGTCTGCCAGTGTTTCTGCTGCTCCCGTATTGAGCATTGTGCTTGCTGTTCCTCGTGTTGCAGGACAGCATGGGTATCACCCTGCACGAGCCTGGTAACATGCTTTTGCTTGTGGAGGCAGCAGAGGAGCGGTTTGACAAGTTTCAATGGGTGCTGAAACCGCTTGCGCCTGTCATGAACCTGGTGAATGGTAAACTCCAGGAGCAACATCCTTTCAAGGTGCGTCAATCTGCAGTTCTTCGCAATTGCTCAAGGCAAGTTGTAGTTGTCTTCATTTTGTTCTCTGGCTTGTTTTGTTGCGGTCACTGTAACAGTCACATTCAACCATCCTTCTAAAAAGGTGTCCACCCCTCAATATTGCCTGCTGCTTGCACACTGGATTTGGGTGCTTGTGTTGTGCAAGCACACTCTTGCTGCCGATGTTGATTCGAATTGGAACAACCACTGCTTTACAGCCATAGCCTTTGCGGCCATCCGCCCCGCGCCTCAAATCTCCCACTGAGTCACTCACTTTTGGGCAAGGTGCTGATTATTTTCCCAACTCACTTGCTGTCATTGTTGTTATACAGGTGTTAGTGTTGCACCCAGATCTGCTGTCTGATGAGAGCAAGCAGCAGGTCATTGCTGCGGACACTGGCATGGACACAACCTGGGCTGATGTTCATGGCAAGGTGATCTACTTCAGCAGCGACCGCATGCCATCAAGGCGGTCCTGTGGCCTCCATGCCCACCTAGCGTTACAACATGCCAAGAGCCGTGATTGGTTGGAAGCGTCACACAAATACAAGCTCTTAGATGAGGACATGGTCATGGATGATGCAGCCTGGGCTTCTCCTTATTTTGACAGAAGCCGCTTTGAACAGTTTCTGAAGGACGCAACACCCGGTGTAACGGTTATGGCATCATTCTCAGGTATGAGGATAATGATTGGCAACTAGTATACTGCTTGCTTTGCCACGGAGTGATCTTACTGCCTTGGCATTGCGTGCCTTATCTCAACCAATCAAGCCAGTGGTTGACTAGAATTCTTTCCGGCTGCAGACATGTATGTTTTGGCACAGCCTGCCATGCAAACATGTCTGTTTTGGCACATTTGCCATGCCAACATTGCAGCCTGGTGATTGTACAAGTCTCGTCAGCATGTCCTGACACGGGGCAAGTTGTTTACTTGTTCTGAATGTCAACTATGCACAAGCCATAGCAAGTACGAAACGCTGTTTGCATATTGAGTCGAGGAGTTTTGCTATGTGTGTGTAGGCCATGCTCTGATGTGTAGGTGTATGGTGCATATATGAAGCATACATGTTGGTGCTCAAGCCTGCTGTCTGCTTGCTTGCATCATACAGAACACGATCCTGCAGTTCCACACCAAGAATGGTCCTCTGGCTCTTGATCTGATCAAGGGGCCATTCGAGAGTGTTGACTTCACCTGTGTGGGTGAGCCCATTTGCAATGCAGTTGAGCGTGGTCGCACCACCCGCCCCGACATTGATACCAGTACTGCAGTTTATTGACTTCTGAGCCATATGGTAATAATGGTTCAAAATGCTTTCACCACCAGATGCTGCTGCTGCTGCCGCTGCTGCTGTGCCAGGTATTGCCACCACCTGATATGAGACTTGTCAGCAGTGGGGTTATCCCAATGGCTGGCCACCACCAATCAGCATATGCTGATTGATGGAGCTGGTAGATATGGGGGAGATGAGTTTGTGGCAAGAATGGCAAGAAGCTGAGTAATTGGACGGATGACTCAGTCATGATTATTGAAGCTTGAGTTCACAGATCTGTAATTTGAGCTGAATGA
This sequence comes from Coelastrella sp. M60, assembly GCA_001630525.1. Lineage (NCBI taxonomy): Eukaryota > Viridiplantae > Chlorophyta > Chlorophyceae > Sphaeropleales > Scenedesmaceae > Coelastrella > Coelastrella sp. M60. The sequence continues at coordinate 22,098 of LWCB01012662.1, forward strand.
AATGGCACAACCATTGCCAGAGGTCATGTGAAGTTCAGGTCTGCAACAGAGCCAGGCTTCTGGATTTTGACATGATTCTTCAAGGCCAGTCCACCAGATACTCATCAAACTGCCTGCATGCTTCTTGTGTGCACCACAGCCCATCAGTAGCACTCTTTCTTATTAACTTACCAAAATACAATATTCTATTGAGATCCTTGAATGTTCTGTCTAATGTTACACGGCACTGTGAGTCTGAGTGTATTCAATGCCACTGGAGCCATGCATGAGAAGTAGAATGTGTCAGTTGCTGGTAATTTGGTTGGTGGAGGAGGAGAGTACAAACCTCAAGTTGGGTTTGGCTGGAGTAGTGGTGTGCTGCTGGACCTGCTCAATACATACTTCTAGCTGAGAAAGTTCCAAGGTTGCAGACCGGTACCAACAGATTTAGCGAACTGCACATGTTTGCTATGGCTGGAATAGCCGCTAGTTCAAAGTTTCAGTCAGATGGCTTCCGTGAGCTTCCTGCATGAAAGTATGCATATTGTCACCGCTGGTTGATTTTACAGGGCTGCACATAGCTGGTGAAAGGTGTGTCTCAGCACGGGCTGCTCAGCTAATCACAGCTGCTCAGCTTGTATGTTGCATGGGAATTGTCTACAGCTGCAAAGAAAATGATGAGGCCGAGTTGGGCAGCTCATACTTTTTTGTCCTGAGATGGTGTCAGCTGCAGCCAAATTCGTCCACGCATATGTGGTAAGAACAGTAGCAGTAGCAACAGCGCATTGTGTTACATTGGAGCTTTTCAACAGGGCCGTGCCTGTCACTCCTCTTGGCCTCGTCAGTAAGTGGCAATCCGTGTTACCGCGTGCCTCACCACAGAATGGTTTATGCTTGAGCCGCCTTTTTTTCGACACATTGCAGTGGTCCGACCAACCCAGTGCAAAAGTTGTACCTCCCGTTTGAGAGCAGGCACCGAGGCCGCCCCTGCAGAAACCTAGCTCCTGAGCAAACGACGAAAAGCTCCTCCTTTCAAATCCATTTGATGCGTCTTAATTGGGCTTGATAATAGATGATAGTCTGTCAATGATCACAACATTCAAAGCGGATGAAACCCTGGTTCAACGGCGATAACTGCTCACGCAAGGTCACAACCGCGAATCCCATTATGCACCCCTCATGCACCCTGCTTTATTTACTTGGAATATACCTTGCAATTACTATATCATTCCGCGTCGTTTGCATTATACCGCTTGTGTACACCTTACCTGCCGGTTTGCTGTGGGTCTTCGTCACTTTTCGATAGAGTTATGTCACAGCTCTGATTATGATTGCAAAATCGATGCTCCGTTAATTCCCAGCTTTGAAGGCCTGTTGTTGCTTGTGGGGCCAGCAGAAGGAGCATTGCACCTTGTCAGCGCCACAGTAAGTTGCAGTAGGCTGGTTTGCAGATGATGCCGTACTGCTGTCTGCTCCAAACGTCATGATATGAACCTCTGTGCGAACATGAGTGTTTACTGAGCTCGCCTTTGCTAGGCTCGACGTCATACTGTTGAACTAGTGCAACAAGATGTCCCTGCAACCTTCCACACTGTGTAGGTCATCAAGCCCATGGTTGGAGGGGACGCAGCAAGTGCTGCACTGAATGCAGCAAATGCTGAGAATGTGGCAAGGGCTGTGGAACGTTTTGCCGAATCCTGCAGAGACAAGCTTGCAGCAGAGGAGCTCGCTATGATCGAGACAGAACAAGATGTTGTCATGAAGACTAAGACCATGAGCTTTGACGTTGTTCGCATGTTCACACTTCAGGAGCTTAGAGCAAAGGCTTCAATCCTGGAGTCTCAGCTTATCTCATAAAGGCAGCAAAAGGTGGGGTGCTTGATGTATGTTTGCAATTCACAGCACGAGTCATCAGCACACTGACATCACAAGCAGCCATGTGCAGCACGGTCTTCATGCTTCATTCCTTGATAACCGCAAGTGGTCTCACTATAGCCTGCTGAACAGCACCTCGGCCCATCACAGAACGAAACGGTGACAGCTATCCATGTACCAGGACCACCACATGCAGTTTGTTTCAGTCGAAGACCAACAACAGTATAGCAGCAACAGCAATTGCAACCAGGTACCAGGCTTTTGAATCTTGAACATCGTGCGCATGAGAACATGTATGCTCCTGTACTTGATCAGCATTTGCTTCCTTTGCTGTCGTGTTGCTCTAGGAGCAGCGGCAAAAGGCTGCGGTACATCAGCAGGTAGGCAGCTTCCGCAAGCTAGCACTGCTCTGTTGCGCTGCGCTGTATTATTGCCAAAGCAGTGCTAGATCGCGTCGCAAGCTTTGGCATGCACCTTCTGTTTGGTGTGCTAAACAGATTACCTGATCTTCTCAGGCAGGCAGCAGGCCTTGTTCAGCATCCCAAGGTTAAGCAGGCATCTCTGTAACACCGTGCAGTGGCTGCTTAGGTAGCAGAATGTTGATATGCCTGCTCAGAACGGTTTAGGACTGCTGTGCCGCACTTGTGTTGAGGCACTGCACGGATCTATTATTCAGTACGGTACTGTCTAAGTTGTTACCTGCTGCTTTTGCTTGCTGACTGTTGCGGTATTTCCCGTCTAATCTCATTGTGTGCAGTGTTGAAGCCCCAGAGGAAGCTGCGAAGCCAGCCGGCAACCAAGACACCAGTCAGTGTGGCTAGAGAAGCCACACAGTCTTTTGCAACACCAAGAGATGCAAAGCCTGCTGCACGAGAGCGCAAGCAACAGAAAGGTGTGTAGCTGGCAAATTGTGATAACTGTGGTGCTGATAACTTGGCAAGGGCAAGGGTGTATGTGCATATGTAGCGGGATTGTTTATAAAGGCATTAATGCAGCAGCAGGCCATCTACACACCTGCAGTGCAACTTACAACCAGCTATAAGCCTTTGCGCAGGACACCTTCGCTCATGTTGATGTCCACACTCAGCTGCACACATTGCAGTGACAGCACTGCCCTTTCTACCTGGCTATTTGCAGATCCTGTGGAGCAGTCAATCCCTGCTGCATGCTGGGTGCTGGTCCCTGGTATCCTGCACAGCCTGATTGCAAGCCTGCCTGCCTTAGGCAAGGTGCTGCAGCCTGGTACTAGAGGTGACAGAGCATGGTGCCTGTTGTCTTTGTGCACTCAAGCTATCTTTCATAGTTGCCTGAAACAACTTTGGTGCATGTCAGCATTGCAGAATATGTGGGCCCTATGACACAGGGGGCATGCAAAATCACACAGAGCTGCGCGCTTTGGAGAAATCTGCCACCCCAGATGTTTATGATTGGTCACAATGAAGTATTGATCTGATTGCACAGATGCGGTCGAAGTCTGCAGATGCTTCTGGCGCATGTTTGGACACAGAGCGGCAGGTGCTGCTTGCCAAAGGCAAAACCAAGAGCCACATCGAGTGAATCCCCCATGATGCTCTGCTGTCTTGATGCTCTGCTATCAGGTGGCTGTATGGGATTCAGGTGGTTTCTGCTGTCAGGTGGGGCTCAAGTGTTGGTCATACCTGCTGATGCACTGTTGATTTGGCACCTTGCTGGCTACGCTGCTGCTTTCGCCTTTCTGCAGTGGGCCTGTCTGTCGTTGGTTTGGCAATCAAGTGAATAGAGTATGTGTTGTGCTAGCAGCAGCTTCCTGTGCCGAGGGCTGTCGTCAAGTGTGACACTCAGGCTAGAGCAGTTGTTGGAACTTGGAGTTGACCGACCTCGTGGATATTGCAGAAACCGCAGGGAGTGCAGCCATGCCAAACAGTGACACACGGCTTTGCCATATAACTCAGCATGCTCTTGTGAGCATTACAGCCATCCAGTATCACTCTTTTTTCACCCATCACCACTTCTGTGATTGTCTGCTGACATCGTTCAATAATCCCTGTCTTGTTTTTGTCTGACGTTGCAGGTTGATCTAAATGTGTATACTGCCACTGGAGCCATGCATGAGAAATACAATGTGTCAGTTGCTGGTGGTTTTGTGGGTGGATGTGAGGAGAATAAGCTCAAGTTGGGTTTAGGTGGAGCTGCTGGACCTGCTCAATACATACTTTGAAGACTGAACAGTCTGCTTCCTGGTATGCAGCTTGGCAGCAGAGTGGCGAGTATTGCGGTATGTCCCTTGATGCTGTGAATTATGGCCACAGCTCCAGACATCAGCCTTCAGGACTGGAGCTGTGAAGTTGGTGGCTTATAAGCCACAATCATAATTATGATTGTTCTTGTTACAGTAGATTGTGTGTGTAACAGGGGTCAATTGCACCTCATCTCAACCCCCGGTACACTGACAACGGTTGTCTTGACTAGCCTAGTCATATGATGCAACGGCTTGAAACGGCCCGAATAGAATATTCTGCGTGTCATGCCAACAGTGCCGTAGTAGTAACACACATGTGCCATACTTCAAGATGCCGTGATGGCATACTTTGTGTCACTTACTTGTCAAGGCTTGTACAAAATGGACAAGGACTCCTATTTTGGATTCAAAGGAGCATGAGATAATGCAATGCTGCTGGCTTAGATGGTGCTTGAGCACTGAACGCTGAATTGGACAGCATCATAGGCTATATGAATTCATACATGAACCACCGTGGTAGCGGCTAGTCAAATAGATGAACTTACATCGAGGTCACACACCCGCTCCATATCATTTCCTGCTCAAAGCTTCTTGCTTCAAGCGCTCCAGCGACACAGGTGCCCACCCTTTATCTTTCAGCTGTGCCCGCACCAAACTATGTGATGCATCAATAACACAACTCACACCACCAAATGAGTACACAGGTAAACCATCATGCAACCGACCAGCTCGTGGCAGGAACTCAACCCCTTGCTCCTCAGCATACCGAGCTACTAAGTCTTTGAAGCTAGGCTCACCAACAGCAGCAGCAGCACCACCACCTGCTGACCGCCCAGCTGCACCAACACCTGGGG
>LWCB01012665.1:0-40065 GCA_001630525.1 Coelastrella sp. M60
ACTGAGTTCCTTCTGCCTAGAAGGCATACCCAGAGGGTGGTTTTGTCTCATGGTATGGCTGGCTCAGCCAGCCGATTGTATCATTCCCAAGGGCCTCGTGGCCGGAGTGGGTGTTACTACTACTACTTGCTGCACGAGCCAAATTACTCTTTCCTTTCACAAATAACATACAGTCCGTTACATGCTACCATGCAACAGGTAAGATGCCTATCACAGCAGTGACACGACAGACCAAGTGTAACACACACTGGGAACAGGACATCTGTTTTCGAAGCCAAAACTCACATTGCTGATAAATATCATGCCCAGGGTCTAACATGGAAAATTGGAGCGCAAGGATCACCTAAGTCGTATGAGCAAAAACTCCTCACCAGCCTTGTGACACACAAGCACACACACGGACTCCACACACAATAGCTTGAAACATCACTTCCATGTTGGATACATCATCAATTCTTGAAGTGAGGGTCTCGCTGGTCAGGCACGGCTTCCAGTCGACTCTATGCTGTGTTTGGCTGGGCACCACCAATGTATCGCAGCAGAATGCCATCATTGCCCAGAATGAACCCATTGCCACTGAAGAACTTGATAGCATACAAGTTGCCTGCTACAGTGTCTGTGGCCTTGTCACGCTTCCATGACTTGCCGCCATCTGTGGACTTGAACAGACTGCCACTGCCTCCACAGGCATAAGCAATGCTGCCATCAAGATACCTGCAGCACACCAACCATACAGAAGACAGCTGACATCAGGATGGACCAGCTCAACTAGACTACAAAGCACAGCTAGTTGCTGGTATGGTGCTCTGCTGCTGGCTGCAGTCCAGGCCACAGGGGCAGATCACAGGCTGCAAGCATGACACGAGTATTCAACTCATACAAGCCCAGCAGTCCACTCACCCCACATCCAAGATCCCAAAGCCTCTGCTGTTGAGCTGAGCTGTGGTGTACTGCTCCTCACTGATGCCAGCTTTCTGGTTGATCAGCACATCACCGCCACGAGTGCTCAGCCAGATCTGGTTGCTGGGAGTCCAGCCCATGTTTTGAAGACGGCGAGCAGCAGGCCTGGGACACCACAAACCACAGCAAGGCACACATAAAATGATGTTAGCTGGCCTTTCCAAGTGCTTAAATATACCGCTTGGGCATTCCCACTTGCAACAAGCAAGCAGCAGGTCACCGTAACCCTTCTGGTACCACAAGGCTGCTGAAGTCATGCAGACCTGCTGGGCCTCAGAGTGACTAATGATGGTGATCATGCACAGTAGACGCCATGGGAATACGTCCACGAGAGCAACAGTTTGACCGTCACACCTGTTGTGTGGCTGCCAGTACTCTTGCCCGGGTGTCCATGTCATGTAAAAGTTTCCACGACTGCTGACAGCCACATAGTCGCCTGCGGGACTACGGGCAATGTTGGAGAAGCTGCCTTCGTAATATGAGGCACCACTGATACCTGCAATCAGCACAACAAGTGAGACATGATAGGCCAGCTGTGCGTGAAGACTTCATGATCAACATGTGGACCCAAGACAAGCCTGATATGATCTGATACCTTGTTGTATTTGTCCAACAGAGCCATGAAGCACAGTCGCTTCACCTCACTACTTGGATGCAGCGGTGACCATGCTTTCAAGACATATGCTTCCTCACAGCAGCTGTTCCTCACCGCTTGACACAGTCCTGTTGAGTGTTGCGTCCACTGTCTCCAGCACTGCTGCACTCCATGTGTACGCCTTGTTGTTTGTGACATAGATTGCTCCCTGATCTGTTGTCAACTCAGCCTGGCCGGGCTCCCCAGGCAGGGCAGTGATCACAATAGGAGCACCTGGGAAGCAACACAGTACAATCTGAGACAGCACCACCATGACACAGGGTGCAGGAATTATATGCTCACTACACTAAAGTGCAGCATGCACCTGATAGCGCCATACATCACACAGATGGAGTCAGGCTGATGTATGCAGGGCGCACACTTCATGTTGCTTGCTCAGGATGTTGTAACGAATTGAACATAGTATTGGGCAGTGCTGCTCCACACACCTGGCAGCTTTGCACTAAGGGGGATGCGCTCCCAGTTCTTGCCTCCGTCACTGGTGTGCAGCAAGATGGCGGGCTTACCAACCATCCAGCCCTCATCACCATTGAAGCTGATAGACTGGAACCTGGCAACACAAACAAGCATAACACAGGGGTGCAAGCATACTGACCTCAGCGACAAATCGGCTATCATTGATCATCAGCAGAGAACACCGTGCTTTGCTGGAGTGGGTGCTTGACAGAAGTCCGCATGTACTAGCACAGCACACAGCACACAGCACAGGATATGATGCTGCGCTCCATCAAGCGTCGCCTGCAGCTGGTACTACAGCACATTACCGGTCTACATGCTGCACTCATGGACGAGATGGTTGACTCAGATGTTGTCACCCAGCTGTCTGTACCCTTGAAATCCCTCAATGTTGAGCAAATATCCGCACTAATCTCGTCCCCTGCATCCCGCCGCTGCTGTTAACATGTTATTGTGCATCATCTTTCACTCTACCAGCCTACCTGTAGTTGAATCCCTCGTCCTTTGCTGCTTCAATGTCCCGCTGTTGCCAGGTCTTGCCACCATCAAACGTTTCAAGAAGAGTTTGACGGGTGCCCAACAGGAAGCCTGCAGTATCACAAACAACAAACACAGACCCAACCTCAAAGCTATGCTACAGGAGCTGCCACAACATAACAAAGACAATCCGTGGTTGCCTACAACTGCATGCTGCGCCAGGACCAGGGGGTTGTCACGAAACAGCTTTGATAAAGAGATTGACAGATACCACTGCAACCATTGGCTGGTCTCTTGCACTACTCCTTGCACTGATACTGGGAATGCCAGCCGTTGCCCTGACTGCTTGTGCTGGTCCTCTATCCCTGCTGCTTACCATGATTGGGGTCTGATCCAGTAAACCCAATATCCAGCAGTACAACTCCCTTCTCAACTGGCAGGTCAACCTGTGGGTGAAGGAACACAGCAGGATTCAACGTGATGAAAAGGTGTGATACCCCTTGGGCGGTGTTATCTCACCTGCAACTAGGGTGACGGGGTATTAAACAACAAAGCAAAAGCTATGTAAATGTCATGAATTACAGCATTTATAATTGAAACAGTACACTGCGGTTGAGAACCTGCCAGCATTCTGGAGTATCCTGATGTGTTTGTGGTGAAGCAATTAGCTGTTCACAACAGTCTCAGGCCACACAACCGGTGGTGTTTTGCACTGTACACCACCTCCTCCCCCCACCTGTTCCCAGTCGCTTGACAGCACCGTGTTTGCGGCTGCTGGTAGAGGTGTGGTCATGGGTAACACAGCTGCAGCGCCAAGCGCCAAGCTGGTGCCCAGTATGGCCCTACGAGAGAGGTCTGCAGCATCCTCTGATGCAGTTGCTTGTGTCCTGATGTTCAACTTTGTTGTACGAACACATGGAACTGGAGAGGAAGTGAATGCTGCATCGAACAGGAACAACGAGTCAGAATCGTGAACGATGGTTCGTCCGTGGGCATGCCTGCAGGCAACCCAGCAATTGAACACATACCTTTACGAGATGATGCAAGGTTTGCGCAGTTTTTGCTGGCATTGAAACGTGTAGTGTACGCCATCTCAGCAAGCCCGCAACTGTATGGCCTCAACTAGCCTATTCGTCCTTCGTGCTTAAGCACTTCTAGTACACGCCAGATAATACTTGTAAACTGTCGGGCGCATTGCTGTTTCCAAACGACCTTGCCGGTGTGACCAGAATATCCAGAGTGCTTTGAGCCACTCGTAACAGTGTTGTGCCACTGTGTCCCAGGAACAAAGACTCACAGGCTAGCAGACCTAGCGGATCATGCGACAGTTGACCGTATCTGTCTTTTGCTAAGAAAGATATGCATCTTTCTTTGTAAGGGCTCGCTGCATAGCACGAAGCCAGTGCACCACCAGGACAAGCCTTGAGCACCAGCAGCAGCAGCAGCAGCAGCATTGCAGTGAAGATACCACCCTCTCAGATTTCAAGCATCTCACACACACTCCGTGCACCCACGGTTTTCCATCAGAGATACAGAAGTCAGATTAGTACCACGCGAATACTGTGCAGGACCTCATAACAGCAACAGTGATGCAAGCCGCTGTTTGGCAAGCAGCTTGCATCAAGTGAAAGGAAAGAGTAAATTGGCTCGTGCAGCAAGATGCATGCAATCATAACAGTAGGCTGATGATATTGCTGCTTCTCAGGGGCCGCCACCCAGAAGATCGCTGAGACATGTTGCAGGCACTGAAACCTCCGCTGGTGATCCTGCTCTGTTTTCAAGTGCCCACTAGTGATTTGCTCATTGCAGTCTGCTGGAACTTCAACATGTGTTCAAATAAGATCAGCTGATATTCCTCCCTCACATGATCACAGCCCATCACCTAGCAAGCAGTCTGCGCAGTGGGTATGCTAGCCTGGAGTCCAGGAGTCTGTATCCATCATGTCACTGTTGCATTTCAAGATTTGTCTGCGCTGGCAGAGCACACGCCAAAGGAAAAGCAACATTCTTCCAAACAATGGCAGCAACAAGTAGACTGAGCCTGATGGCAGAACTGTGATGTGGCATCTACCTCCCCTGCCAGTGCTAAGCTGCCTCATTTTTGTTGAGGGGGGTATGCCAGAACCAATCATACTCACCAATAAGTATCAGCCTGACAGCTTGACGGCCACTGTGTGACCGAAGTCGATGATGCTCAACTGTTTCATTGATGAGACCCATGGGTCCCCATAGACATTCGCAGAAGGTTCGGAGCCTGCTACATGCCCCGGCTTCTTCTTCGGGTGGTGGCCCCTTAGGGGCAGCAGTTGCTTGTTTTATCAGCCAGCATTGCATTCACTTTGCTGCACGAGCCAAACTTTGTTTCACTACTTGACCGGTGCTATCTGAAGTACCTGCCCACGTTCATATGCTGAACATGCAAGTGCATGCTTTCTTTTGAAGAATAGTACCTAGTATAGGACACCTATAATGGAATAGCACCGGCAGACAAATGTTAGTGACGACATCTAACAGCACTGACAGTGCTGCACTGCAGCAAGCAGCGGTTTGCATCCCCATAGAATATGAGGCATCATGACCCATCACCAGCATGACGGACCTTTCGTTCATCGACATAAAAATTGCAACTATGTAACTGTCTGGGCCTGTGCAACCTGTGGCGACAGGCTGTGCACGCTTTCATCGGTGACACCTGCTGGGTGCAAATGGCGAAGCCTGTGCGGGGCCTGAAGTTCTGCCCAGAAAGCAACGACTTGCTTTACCCTAGAGAGAACAAGGAGTTGAGAAGGCTGGAGTACTTCTGTAAGAATTGCGACTACGTGCAAGCAGCAGAACCAGAGGACCACTGCGTGTCTGTAACCGAACTGAAGCATGATGTCAAGGAGCAGACGGTGGTGTTGCAAGATGTGATGGCCGATCCAACCCTTCCACGCACTCAGGACGTCACATGCCCTTCATGTGGCGAGAATGAAGCAGTGTTTTTCTCAGCTAGTTCAGAACAGGGCATGACCCTCTACTTCAATTGCCTACACTGTGAACACAGATGGCGAGATTACGTCTAGTGGTGGTGCTGTTTAGGATGGCAGCAGGGTGTGTGCCAAATGGTGCAAGTGCTGAATAGATACTGGCAAGCAGCTGTTGAGGTGCAATAGTTTGCTGTGGAGTGGTTCAGTGCAAGAGCTACCGCTCTTGTCTGTGGAAACAGCAATCGCAAGCGTTTGACCCGTGCAAGCTACAGTGCCGGTCCAACCTGCTTCTATGCAAGGTACTCATATGTCTTGCTCAAGTTGTTCCAACAGTAAGCAGACAGTGTGCAACGCCACATGCAAGGCCCTGCACGTGTAGCAGTTGTCTACCAAGGCAGTGGGTGAGCGAATCCCAGTGACACTGTAGCACAGCAGAGCAGCTGAGTCTCCTTTTACTATAGTACAGCATTGATGTGGATAGTGTGGAGTGATCAGTAGTAGGTCACTAGACCGACAGTTGAGTAGCAAAGCCCAGAATGCAGAATGAGCCCTACTGCCAGGGTGTTTGGTGCTCATCAGCTCAGAGCAGGTGGTCACCCCTGTTGTGATCGAGTGGCGAAAAGGATGCTCATGAACCATTTTACTGAACAAGACAATTCTCTTTCAGGACAAGCAGTTGCGCAATGTAAGGGTCGTCTACCCATGAAGGGCTTGCAGTATCATGTTGCGCTGAGTGGGTTCCTGGAATGTCATGATAAGGTCCAACTAGATTCTGTTCATCATGACCTCTCATCAGCTGCCAATGGCTCATCAACTTGCTTGTACTCGATGTGATAGCAAAAGAGTTACACGCTATAGCAACTGTTCACAGCTGGTGGCACACTTTGCAAGTTGGAAGTAGCACTTCACTGCGGCAGATTGTTGCAGTCAACTTGCACAACTAGTGTCAAGATCAGGTGTGCACACTGACCCCGGGAAGATCAGTGATCTTTTTGACAGTGCTTTATACCACAATCATGGCACAGAACTTCAGAACAAAGATAAGTACAAAGCTGCACTGCTGTGAATGATCTAGTAGGCAAGTGCCAGCATGTACCTGATTTCAGAGAAGCGAGGCAGCATCATTCATCATTGGGACACTCAAAACATTCACGCAAGTCCAAGTGGTACATGTCTGTTGAGCACAACATGAGGATGTGCCTATCTGAAACCTGCGACTGTGGCAACACAATGGCAAACATGCAAGATAGACCAAAGACTTGACTAGTGTCCTAGTAGCCATGCAAGCAACACAGTAATCTGGCATGCTGAAGCCCTGTTACGTGGCCATCTTGCAACACTGACATGTGCCACTTGACTACACTGTGTGATCTGCAATCAGACCACTCGAAGCTCCTGGTTGATGCGGCATGAACCTCCAGGAAACTTTCAAGTTGGTGGCAACAGCAACACACACCTGCAACAAAACTACCATGCACAAGTAAGCCAAGGCAGCTACCAGGGTTTTACATTGCATGTGCCATGGCCTGAGGAACTCTCGCAGCACACCCTGCCATGGCACACAATCACAGTGCTTGCCAGTTCATTCTGTGCAGCATGCTTATGTAGTGACAATGTCATGAACAGCCCCGTTAAGACACGCAGCAAACACTCAGAAGCATGTCATGCAGCACCCACAGTTGCTTGAGTGCACTGTGCTTTGACAAGAATGCAGTGCACTATGATGCGCAACAAGACCATGTGGTGTAGGTAAATCCCAACAATACGAGGAAGCCAGGTGCAGGAACATGTCGCATATACGATGCATCAGCACATCGCTTACATTCATCACGCATCACAGCTGTGTGTGGTTATGCAGAGGGGGATCATGTGCGGTGACTTCTTCGTGTTATGAATGTGGCTTTCAATAATCATATACTAGAAGTAACAGCAACAGATGCCAGATAATGAACACCCTCTGAACACCCCTGATCGTGACCAATGCTGCTGGTAAGGGATTCTGCTGCAGTGAGCACTACATAATTAAGCTGGAGATCCACTAAAAGCAGTCATAAAGCCAGCCACACGTGCGGTGCTTGCTTACAAATGCAAGCACCACATTGCCTCGCATCTAAACACCTACTATCATGTGTTGCACCAAACACAAAGGAGGACTAGAGTGTGGTTACTGACAACATGCCTGTTGTACACAGCTACACATGCGCTTACACATGACAACTTGGATCAATCTAGCAACACCGGAAGTCGCTGGTGAAGGTAACAATGCCGCAAAGGTGATACCTGACCTGTCAAGGTGAATCAACTGGCAAACAGGTCTTTAATAGACCATCGGACGATATTTAGCACACATGTGTGTTGTACACATTAAGCCGGCTGACATTGAGAAATGGGACAAGACAGCCAAGATCAGCAATAGCTATTCAGGTGCCTGGCACCCAACAAGCGCAAAGCACACTCCTGAAAGGCAGGTATCTGCTTTTCAACAAACCTTGTGCTTGTATCTGCTCAATGGCAAAACCAGTGTAAGTCCTGAGCACAAACAAACACATTGGCCAAGCCCGAGCCTGAGATGTTCTAAGTGCCAGCAGAGCTGCCCACAACAAGACCAACAGATCTGAACAAAAGATGCCCCAACACTAGAGAATCTCACTGCGCCCATGGACTTCTCCAACAGCATCATCATCAGGGACAGATCCCAGACAACACCCATTACTGAGGAATGTGAATAACATTCCTGATGCACAATCGCTGCACACCTGAATGACAAGGGCGTATGCATCACAGTGAACATGCTCTATACACAGGGCACAAGCTTGACAAATCCTTTCATGGTGTACATTCAGGCGTTAGAGAACAGCAGCAACATGCTAAGACGATAGTTATGCAGCAAAGCAGTGAACAATACTAGCACAGATGTAAAGCTCTGGGACATGAACATGTTGCTATAGTCCACACAAGTCGTTTGGTATTGTGCACTTTGCGCTGTCTCTCTAATATACTTATCACGGGAGTATGGCAGGCTACACAAGGGGTCATAAGGCTTAAGATTACAATAACCACCGCTTACCTCACATGCGCCACACACCTTATATGAATTTGCAAACCACGCCACAGCCTAAGAGCCACCTGTGATGTGATACCATGGAGCAGTGCAAAATGACTTTCACAATAACGCCTACATGGCCGGTGTGCTGATTCGCCAATGACCAAAGCAGCAACAACATGCAAGTTGCAAAAAAATTTTTCAGCATCAACAACTACATTCTATTCAACATACGTCACTGGAGCATTGGACAGTCCCCAGCGCTTATATAGCAACCACTACCAGCACAACACAGACACCCAATTATTACCTGCTCGCAACAAACTAAAACCAGCTTGCAGGCACGTTTTTTCATTGCAGCAGCTCAGAGTCCCTCTAAGCCCTGACTGAGTGCGCCTGGAGTGTCATGGATGACAGACAACATGTTCAAGGTGCCACCAGGTGTTGGCGCGTCTATCATGTATTCAACAGATGCCGGGTCAAGCTGAGGCAGCACCTCCAGGTCCAGGGCACTGGCATCAACACCACCACGTGACTGCAGCTGCTGAGCAATAGGGTCATGCTTCTCCACCAGACTACCAGCAGCACTGGGTGTCACCAATGCAGCATTCGCCCCTCCTGGAGTTGTGAGCAGTGAGTCCACTTGTGGGCTGGAGACCAGATATGAGCCTGGAGCAGGGTTGGAACCTGAGGGGTGATGGCCCAGTGAGCTGCCATTGCCGCCAGCAGCAACACCCAGACCAGAATCTTGTAAAGCCGGTGAGTTGATGCTTGCCGGTGTATGGTGCTGAAAGGGTGATGGCTGCTGCTGAAGCTGCTGCTGTTGCAACGCAAGCATGTCTTGTTGAGGATTAGGTGGAGATGGCAGCATTGCTGCACCACCAGCTGCACCACCAACCATATGAGAGGGAGTTCCACCAACTCCAGCCAGGTCGGCGGGAATCATGCTGGGCATCACACTCCCACTGCCAACAGCAGCAAGGGGCTGCTGTTGTTGTTGGGGAAGCAGGGTGCTTGCCATGTGATCATGCTGCATCACATCAGGCTGCATGGACACCTGATGGGCAGACATAGCTTGCTGCTGCATCATATGCTGCTGCATGGCTTGCTGTTGTGCAACTTGCTGTTGCTGTTGATGCTGTTGCTGCTGGAGTGCCTGTTGCTGCTGTTGCTGCTGGAGTGCCTGTTGCTGCATCATATCTTGCTGCACGGCTGCACTTTGCTGCTGCATCAGATCTTGCTGCATAGTTGTAGCCTGCTGCTGCATCAGGTCCATAGAAGCAGCCTGCTGTTGCTGCTGTAGTGCTGCCTGCTGCTGCATAACTGCCTGCTGCTGCATGGCTGCCTGCTGCTGGCGCATCATTGCTGCTTCAGCTGAAGCTTGTGGCTGTTGCTGGCTGTTCATCATGGCTTGAATTGAGTTGATACTTTCCACACGAGGCATACCACCCCCAACACCTCCTGTGATGGATGGCTCCATGCCATGCTGACTGCTACCAGAACCCATCCTCTGCATCATGGCCAGCTGTTGCTGTTGCTGTTGGTGCTGTTGCGCCTCAGCAGCTGTTGCATATGCTATACCACCGCTGCCTGTTGACCCTTGAGGTGCACCCACAGCATTGCTCATGACTATGCTGCCATCTCGAGGCATTGCGCCAGGAGGCAATGGTGGCCTGCCAGCTGCAGCAGCAGATGCTGCACCTGCTTGTTGCTGCTGCTGTTGCTGCATCATGTTGGCCTGTTGCTGCGCCTGGTTATGTACTGAAGCAACACCAGCTGGTTGAGTGAGAGGCTGCTGCTGCAGGTGTTGTGTATGCATCATATCCTGCATGACCGGTGGGTGCATTCCCACAGCTGCCGCAGCAGCATCAGCCTGCATGGCTGCATTGAAAGCTACCATCTGCTGCTGAGCACTGGCCGCCGCAGCGGCAGCAGCTGCTGCACTTGCTGCAGCATGGTCGGCCTGCAGCTGAGCAGCCTGCTGTGCATGCATGTTAGCAGCATGCTGTGCAGCTGCAGCCGCTGCTGCTGCGTGTTCCATTTGAGCCTGTGTTGCTTGTTGCTGCATAGCTGCCGCTGCTGCAGCAGCATTGGCTGCCTCCATCTTTGCTGCTTGCTGTGCTGCCTGCTGTGCTGCTACAGCAGCCTCAATGGCTGCCTGCTGCTGACTTTGTGTTGATGCAGAATGCACCAGAGAACCGCCTGGCACCTGACCTGCAGACGTCATTGACGCAGCTGGTTGCTGCTGCATTGGTGGCTGCTGTTGCTGCTGCATGCCAGAGAGTGTGGATGCTGCAGGAGCAGCAGCAGGTGCCATGTGCATTGGCATACCTGCAGCCATTGCATCAACACCTGTAGCAGCCTGGCCCATAACTACATGTGACGATGCAGGAGCCGCCAAAGCAGCGGGCTGCAGAGCTTGCGAGGCAACTGGCATGGCTGCTGCTGCGCCTGTAGAAGCCACTGCTGTATGGCCTGAACCAATTTGCGCACCCGTTGATATTTGTGTGGTGACAACTGTACTTGGCAAAAGGGTCGGCGAAGTCTGCACAAAGCCACGGCAGCGCACAAAGATGTTTCCAGTCACGAAGGTGAGCATATAGTGCAATGGGTGCCTTTCACAGCAACCGACGGGTTTTCTTGTGCATAAGCATGAGGTGAGAGCAAACCATCAATGCTGGCCATGCATTGTCCCGAATTCTCTGGGCATTTGTGCAGTGCTTGTCTGTGACAGATGACACACAGGAGTAACTGACATGCTGCACCCTCTCTGATGCCCACCTGGACCAGACCCTGCGCCACAACACCAGCATGAGGCAGGCCCTCAACAGGCACACCAGCTGCCACTAGCTGCTGCTGTTGGTGTACAGATGCACTGCCCATGAGAACAGGTGCAGCAGTTGGAGGCGGTGCCTGTGCTGCTAGAGCAGGTGGTGCTAGACTGGGGATGCCAGACACCACAGGACCTGGTGGCAGGCTTGTCATTGCCATGGAGGATGGCAGGTCCCCAAGCTGATGATGAGCAGAAACGACGATAAAACAACATCAGTGGCAGTCAGCAGACCATTCACAACAACTAAGCAATAGAACACCATGATCTTGATGCACAAGTTGGGCACTCCTCACTCTTATGCTGCTCTTTTGACCTGCACAGGAGGGGCGCCTCAGTTGCATACAGCGGGGCAGAACAGCATACTGACATGGCAGTCCAGCATGCTAACACTTCTTAAGGTATAACATTTTGCTACACTCCTGCCTACCTGCTGACCACTTTGAGCTGCCAGCGGGTTGACCGCCACGCTGGTCATCAGTGGTGCACCAACACTAGATGCAGCAGGAAGGCCTACCGCAGGAGCACCCAGCCCAACACCGGGAGTAGCAAGTGGGCCAGATGTAGAGGAAGCAACACGAGCCATGTCAACGCCAGCATTGACAGCAGCTGTTACGACTGCTGCTTCGGCTGCTACAGCCGAGTTGCTCAACTGGTCTGCATGAACCTGTATATAGAAATCAAGGCATCAGTGTCAGGCCCACAGGTGGCTTCAGAGCATTGCCAGAGCGATTGTATACAAAGCAGGTTCTGCAGCTCGCATGAGACGGCCTGCATGAGCTACAGTCAACACCACCACAACACCAGCCTCCAACCTGCCCAGACACCTCACCTGCAAGTGCACTGCCTTTGCCTGCAGCTGCTGAGCCTGTGCCGCAACTTGCGCATGAACCACCAGGTGCTTCTGTGCCTCTGCCTCTGCTCGCTGCGCAGCTGCGCTAACCTGCACAGCTGCAATCGCTTGTGCCTGCGCTTGAGCTTCCAGCTTTTGCACCTCAATCTGAGCATGCTTGACAACCTCCTCTGGTGGGACAGTGGGCTGCAGGTAGGTGATGAGATTAACAAGTAGACAGACATGACTCAGGCAGCAATTAGCAGACTCCCAGAAAGTGCTGTCTGGATGCAGACTGGATTGGCAGCAATGGAGCATGTGCTACCCAGAGGCAGAAAACAGATACGTGTGCAAGCCGAAGTTTATACGCTGCTACTTGTCAAGGTTGCTCTGCACGCTACAGCTCAAGTCATGAGTAGGAATATGTCTGCATGCACAGCCGGATCAGCCAAGCCAGCTGTGATAGCAAACCCCTACAAGCACATTGTTTGGTCCAGGGCATGCCACCACACAACTCTAGCTTGCTCAGCTTACCACTGGTTGCTGTATCTGAGCCACTGCAGTTTGTTTGACATCCTCGATCTTCTTGACCAGCTCCTCGTGTGTTTTAGCAATAACCTGAGCTGTGGCCTGCAAGCTCTGCACCTGGCTGGTGGCGGCGTGTGCCTTCTGTGCATGGACCTCAGCCGCTGCATGCAACGATGCAGCCTGCTGCTGGACTGCCTGCGCAGCCTGAGCAACTTGAGCAGCTACTGCTGTGGTAGCAGTAACAGGGTCTGCAGCAACCTGACAACAGAACGTGCAGCATACAAGCAGGAATAGCTGCTCAACACTGAGAGAATCGCAAAGATGGTGATCCGTGACCACACTCTGACAACAGATATACAGACTCTCTGCAACAGCTGTGCACAGTTTGCACAAAATCCTAGAATTCCAGGCACGTCTCTGCGAGCAGGTCGGACTCACCGCTGGGATCGCATTTGCGCCGCTTATTGCACCCATGCCCTGTGTTGCAGCCATTGGCTGACTGCCAGCGATCATACTGACTGGTATCCCCAGGCTCACAGATGGAGCATGAGGTATACCAGCAGCAGCAGCTGCTGCTGCGGCTGTGGCGCTTCCAGGTTGCTGGATTGCTCCAGGATCCTCTAGTGTCCCTGACAAGGTGGAGATGCCTGGTGATGGGCCAAGCCCAGGTGAAGGACCAATGCCTGGTGATGCTCCCAAAGAACCTGCAGCCCCCCCCATGGCTACAGGGTCTGCAACTACTGCCCTCACTCTGGCTGGTATAGGGATGGCTGCTGATGGTGCACCAGGTGGCAAGAGGGAAGCCATACCACTGCCATCCATAGATCCGTCTCTGCCAGACAATGTTTGCAGGGTTGTGGCTGTGCCACCAGCTGCTGCAGCACCAGGGTGCGGACCTTGACCTAGTCCTTGCACTACAGAAGTAGCATTAGGGTGGACCCCTACAGCAATAGGAGCTGCTGCTGCTAACACAGCTGCTGGTGGTGGAACACCAATAGCAGCCACGGCTAAGTGCGCCATACCAGCATTGGGTGCATCTGTGGCTGCTGTACTTGTGAAGCTGTCCAAAGACCTCAAGCCAGCAGGTCCTCCAGCAACAGCAAGAGGCTGCTGACCCTGACCACTGCCTGAATTGCACTGCATTGAACCTGCAGCCAGAGCACCAGGGTGATTGCCATTGGGCTGTAAACTGGGCTGTAAACTGGGCTGTAAACTGAGCAGAGAGCCGCCTGTTTGGGTTGCATCCAACATGAGGGGCACTCCTGCTACTCCTGCCGGTGCTGCACCAGGCCCTGCTGCCATCTCCATCACTGCCTGCGGCATTGGGGTGTCAACAAGTTGTGCCGCTCCTGCCGCTGCTGCCATATGGATGTCTCGAGTGCCTTGCTGAGGGATGCTTCGGCCATCTCGTACCTACAAAGCAACGAGCAACCCAAGATAACGTGCCTAAAGTACAGCTTACAGCTACTCCACTCCTAAGCAGCATATATCCTTGCACCATGACACCCAAGCACACAGACATGCAGGGTACAGATAACCATGGGCGCTTAACACCCAAATTATAGATAACACATGCATACAAGGGCCACAACAGTGATGATTGACGATTGCCATTGACCGAAGCGCGTACCAGAGTCTCCATGTCCATCAGTTTCTGCCTCAGAATAACGTTTTCCTGTCTTGCAACATCAGCCTGCTGAGCTGCAGTTTCCAGGTGTGACACACGTTGCTTCAGAACCTGCAGCAATCGCCGGCATACTGGTCATAAAGGGATGGCACTTGGTCACTTGCTGCAATGCATCAAGCATGCTGTCCCAGATTTTCAATTTCAACCTCATACACAAGCTTGCATTACAGGCTTGCATGTTACCTTTCTGCTTTATCCCACTTACATCCTAGAGCATACCTTTATTATCCTCTCTCGCTCTTCGCAGAACTTTCGCACTTCGCCTGCTGCGATGCCCCTGACAATCTTGGCTAGAGTCAGCCTGCTGCCATCACCACGCTTACCAACACCCCCCAGCAGCGGGCCAAGTAGCCTACACTCCTGGTTGAGCTTCTTCTCATCATCTTTAGTCGCAAGCCGGCCACTGAAACGTCCCTGCAGGTGGGGTTTGCGGGCACTGCAAGCAATTGTGCAACATGACATCAGTATCCGACTGGGACCACAGGCAACCTGCTATTAGATGCTTGTATAACACGATAACACAAGCAATGAGGCCTATATAATTGAAGCGATCAAACTCCTCACCCTTTCCTGTTGCCTGCATTACTGCCTGCATGCGTTCCAGAATTGCGCAGCCCACTTTGACCTTGCTGATGGTGCTCCCTGGGGTTGCTGTCGGCTCCCACTGAACTGGATACAGAGTTGGATTGTGCAGGTTGCGCAACCCAAGCTCCCTGCTCCTGCTGTTGCTGCATCATAAGCTGTCCATTTGATGCATTACCAGTGTGTGCTGTCATGCAAGCCTGCTGCATAATGACATCCTGATGCATTTGTTCACCATGCAGGTGGCTCATAAGCTCCCCTGCAGCTGCCTCGACTATCATGTCAGGGTTTGCATCCAGCAGAGATACATCCACAGGTGTCCCATGCATGTGCTGCAAGTTTGCAGCAGTTCCCATCATGTCTGCAGGATGGCCTGCCAGATCTGTTGGGTGTTGCACTGCTGCAGCTGCTGCTGCCATGACTGCAGTTTCTTGGTGTGTATGAGACATCAGGCCACCAGCATCCACAGCTGCCGGATAGTTTGCTTGTAGCAAGCCCGACTGGTGCTGTTGCAGCTGCTGGTGCTGAAGCATGGCATGCTGCTCCTCTGTATGCAGCCAGGTGCCCTGAATCAGGGTGGCCTGAGCTGCATTGGCTGCTCCAAATCCCTGGCCTTCTGCCTCTGCTTTAACGAAGCTGTCAACGGGCATAATAAACTAGAAGTACAGCTCGCTGACATACGAGTATTCGATTACACAGGCTGCATCTGATGGCGAGCTGAGGTGTCAGGTGTCAAAGAGTGCAATCTCGCGGGAAAAAGCTTCTTGCCGCGCTAGACACGCCTACGAGGCATTGAGAGGGCAACCAGATATGTAGGTTTGGTACTATGGGTACTGAGAGCCAGAAATCAACTAAGCGCCAGCGACAGCTTCCTCGGTCATCGAAAGTGAAACCGCTGGTGCCTGAAGGCCTAGGAGAAGTCATTATCCCGGTCAGCTTCACATGCTTCAACATATGATGAATTTGACTCACCGGCTAGGCTTTGCCACGCTGACTATGAAGCTAGTTCCTGATTCTGGTCTCTCCAGGTTTGCGAATCCCAGGGTCCTTGTATGTGATACAAATACACGGCTAGAACAGTCGCCAAAAATTCATCTGGGACAACCCAGGCAACCAACTGCAGCTCCAAAGAGCGACTTGACGCCTGTAACCCCCCGTTCTCCCACAAGCTTGATCTTTGGCATCTACATAAGTCCGAACCAGAAATAATATCAACAAAAACGTTTGTGTTCAGTGAACGAAGCGATAAACAGCAGCAAGGCTCTACAATGCCAAGCTTCCAACCCTGTGAATAATGACGCCTGCGGTGTACACAAGGGAGAATGGTAGTGATTGAGAAAGTCAGATGAGGTAAGTCTCAAGGCTGCGCTTGTTTTTGCCTCCTCCGCGCGGTTTTACAGAGGGGATTACTCTGCTGCCCCTCCTCGTCCTGAGCCATGTATGGCGTGTTGCGCCAGTTTAATGACAACAAACTTATTGTAACGGTCGAATTGATACCAGTGATTGACGGTCCTGCGACGATAACTGACCTGAAGACACAGATTCCAGTTCTTCAAGCTCCCAGCTCACTTGACGTTGCATTTTATTGAGCACTTGTGTCAGCGTTCTCACACCTGACGGCCTTCACAGGCAGGTGCTGGCTCATGCCACAAGGCTAGCACATTGCTTGCTTCTTGCACCTGCTTGATCAGTGTTGGTGGACTCCCGTCGCACCCATATTGTGATCCTGATTATTCGTTTCAAATATGCTATTGTGATTCTCGACAGGCTCGCTGGGGTGCTGCTGGCTGATTCTGCCTACCTTGTGGCTTCCCGAAGCCTTCAAGTATGAGTTCTGCCGTAGCTGCTGGTGAAGCTGGGCCCGTGGCACTTGTGGCAGCAGAAGAAGCTCCAGTTGACCGCAGCAAGCACCCCAGCGGCATCGTACCACAACTACAGAATGTGGTGGCAACTGTTGACCTTGGTTGCAAACTAGAGCTCAAGGACATCGCCTTACATGCGCGCAATGCCGAGTACAATCCCAAGGTGCAAGCGCTGACCTTTCTGTGTGTGTACGAGTGACGTCCCTGTACAGTCCTTTGCACCTTCAGCGTGCTGCACCATATATGCCACTGTACTCCCTGACACTGTGCTCGTTGCTAGATGCATGTCACCAAGTGGTGGGTGTTGTGCCAATCAGCACATATCTCTGGACATTTCTAGGCTTCTTTCTGCTGCCGCATTGCATCTCTGAAGAGCTGTATAAGCAGATGGGCTTGTGTTGCTGCTGTGGTGAGTTGTTGCTTACCACATAGCCTGGTTCTCTGCTTGGCGCCTTGATTGCAGCGTTTCGCTGCTGTCATCATGCGCATCCGTGAGCCCAAGACCACTGCGTTGATCTTCGCATCTGGCAAGATGGTCTGCACAGGTGCCAAGTCTGAGGCAGAGTCTAAGCTTGCGGCGAAAAAGGTATGTATCACTACAAATGTGATATGCATGCAGTTACTCAATTGCCAGGGAGTCAGAAAGTGGCAAGTGAGATGCACAGATTGTTCTATGTGCTGTCCCTGTTGGCACTGGAGTGCTTGGAACTGTTTAAAGACCCGCCTGTAGTAGCAATTGGCTCTGGCAGATGACCCTGTTGACATGGCGAAAGCAGCAGCTTGGTGGTTGTCATCAGAGTGGCATAAGTTAGTGGCTGTGGTCTGCCTGTGCACCTAATCTATGCTGGCTGTTGCATGCACTGATGGTCGTGTGTTTCCATGGCCTGGTCACAACATCAACTGCAACACATTCTACATGCAGTATTGCCGCATCGTCCAGCGTACTGGCTTTGAGGATGTCAAGATGAAGGTATGTGGCTTCTCTCAAAATCACCTGCAGGAGCATGGTGACCCGTTTGGTCGATGTGTCATCAGTGGACAATCATCAGCTTCACTAGTGCTGGCAAACGCTTTCCTACATATTAACTGTGCAGTGTACTCCAGCTGTGCCAGGCATGATTGCTGAGAGTGCCAGCCCACAAGGGCGTAGTTGGTGGCAACACACATATTGCATGTGTACAGGGCTTTTCAATATTACTGGTAAATTGTGCATTGGGGATTCTCAGGTAGTGTGTCGCTAAAGTCAGTTTCCTGTTGCTTCATCCAAATGGCATGCAGGAGTTCAAGATCCAGAATATTGTGGGCTCATGTGATGTGAAGTTCCCTATACGTCTGGAGGGCCTTGCCTACTCCCATGGTTACTTCGCCACGGTATGAAAAAATGCTGGTCAGCTGTGTACTTGGTTAAGGAGGTGGTGGCTTAAGCTTGCAGCATTTGTTCACAAGCCCATGAGCTTGCTCTCGTTTCCTGGACTGTTGCAATCGAACCTGACTTGACTGCTGCTATGCTGGTGTATCTGCAGTACGAACCTGAGCTGTTTCCTGGCCTCATCTACCGTATGAAGGAGCCCAAGATCGTGTTGCTCATATTTGTATCCGGCAAGGTGGTCTTGACAGGTGAGCAGTCAGCAGCTGTAGGGGAAGGGAGATTTCAGGGGTTTGTACGTACTCAATGACACTGGGGTCTGCCACCAAATGCACAGCAGAGTCACAATCTCTCAGGGACTGTGCCTCTCATCTCATTGCTGTCCTTTACCATCAGCAGTAAGCTGCCACCTCAACAGGCGTCACTGAAGATGGTTTATTTCAACTGCCCTTGCTCTAGGTGCCAAGAAGAGGGATGAGATCTACCAGGCTTTTGAGAACATCTACCCCACTTTGTGCGAGTTCCGCAAGCGTGAGGCAACAGACGCAGCTGGCCTGACGCCCCTGCTGACAGCACCAGCAGCTGCAGCAACACCGGCGGATCAGACTAAGGAGAAGGCAGCAGGCAGCAGTGCGGCAGCAGCAGGTGCACCAGCTGGCAGCAGCCAGACGGCCGCAAGTGGTCCAGGTGGAGTGATGATGCCTCCTCCTGCCAGGCGCACCAACTCCATGGCCCCACCAGCAGCAACACCTGCTGCAGATGGCACTCATGGTGCACCTGCTGCAACCCCAGCTGGAAACATTCCACCTCCCACGCCTCAGTGGCAGCCAGCACAAACTCCAGTGAGTGCCTTTCTTGTTCTAACATCTTGAGTTGTCGGTTGAGCCCTGTTGGTAGTTTGTTGCTTGACTGAGCTTGCTATGGCTGTGGTTATTGACACTATGGCGGTAGATGGTGTGGTCAGCTGATTGCAGCGTCCGCTCGTGGAACTCAGTCGACTTCGCCCGTCACACAACTAGGTCTGCCGCCATATGCAACTCATATGTCAGACTCTGGCAGCTTCTTGTCCAGGGGCGGCAGCCTTCTTTGCATGTGAAACTCAGTCCTACTGCCCTGTCTCCTTGTGTGGTGCAGTCCTACGTGCCTCCCGCCACTCCTGGCTACCAGCTGCCCACAGTTCCCTCCTTCAGGCCACCAATGGCACCCATGGCACCACCACTGCCACGACATGCCAAGCAGTAATGGCCTGATGCCATGTGCAGCATGTCTGTGGGAGGCTTCCATGATATGTAGGGCGCTGCAGCTACTGGCGGTGCAATATGTGCCCGGATGGAATGCATCAAAGCGACAGGCAGTGGCTACTCTGAATGTTTGCATCAAGGATCGTGACTGCCAGCTGCTGACTGCAGTATGCAGCACCTGTTGGGGTTGGTGGCTGCCCAGCCATTGCCTTTTTTGAGGAACGTCACTATGGCAAAGGTCACTCGTACTATAGTCTTGGTGTCAGTGAAGTTCTTGTGATCTGGATATCTGTTCCTGAAAAAGAAAAAAGTTTTTTGTACATTTGCGCTTGCTCGGTCATTAGCAGACTCCGAGCTGTTTGCCTTGGCACAGGTGCTGTGCACCATCAGCTCTTGGTGGTGCATGGCATTGAGCAGTACATGTTATTACCTGCCTGAGACCGACTGTTGTTATGATTGCAATCCACACATCGCGGCTGCGGTCAACTGTTGTTTGCGGCTGAGGTCATGTGCTGCTTTGTGCAAAGGTGGTTTGATCACATGTGTCCGGTCAGGGGTGCAGCTTGGTCATCAATGATGGGTGGTGCTGCGGTTAGTGTCTCTTGGATCCCGCTTACCAGCTGGCAGCGTTGTAGCAAGTGGTGCGTGCAGGTTGACAAAAAGACATGTTGTGCCAAGCGGTTGAAAGGCTGAGAAAGCGGTCTGTAGCTGTATTGCATGGCATGTTTGTGTCGTGGTTGAAGGCTATCGAGCACATGTTGCTGTTATTCTTGGCGGTTGGTACTATAAACAGCTGGGTCTGACATAATGACAGGTACTTGTCATCTACTCATGCATATTCAAAATCATACCACATCGGACACTCTTGGAGTGCTGGCCATGGTGTTGGAAACAGTGTGTGCCTTCTGCCCCTGTTGTTGTTAAAGTGTGTGCTTTGCTATGTTTCTTACACAGTGTCATCAATGATGATCATTATCGGATCATTACAACTATATCTTGGTGGAGTGTGAGTGCATGCCTTTTGGAAAGCTTTTTTGCTGCTTGCCTTCTGTGTAGAAAGAGTGTGAAAGAGTTTGTCTTGTGCAGCAAAGTGAATGCAATGTGTGTACACAATGTCTGTGTCAGATGAAGCAGCTTGTGTGTCTACTGACCTGTGCAGACTACTGCTATATCATATAGCAGTGATGTAAAAACATGATGTAAAAAACCAAAAACGTGCACACTTGGTCTTTCTCTGTTGCTCCTCTGTACAAAGAAAGGAAATTTTGGCTCGTGCAGCAAAGTGAACTTCACATTGAAGGCAATGACAGTGTGCAACAGAATGAACCCTCTGTGAAAAGGACAGGAGAGCAGCAAGCACACTCTGTAGCGTTTTCCAAATTGGGAAGCTTGTGGTAAAGTACTGGAAATCGCAGTCTACTTGGAGGCTTCATGACACATACAGGAGTACATAATCGCAGTCTACTTGGAGGCTTCATAACACTGGTGTGTGATGATGATGCTTCATTACAGGTAATGAAGTCGGGAGGAGTTGCAGAGTGTTCAGAGAGTGCTTCATGTCCCAGCTTCTTTCTAGGGTGGCGGCCCCTTAGCAGCAGCTATTGCCTGTCAATATCAACCAGCATTACATTCATTTTGCTGCATGAGCCAAATCTCCTTTCACATATAGCTGTACTAGGCATCTTACTCGTTGCCAACAACATACCTGCATGCACTCAGGCAAGCTGCTTTGTTATGGATGTTTGCTTTTACCATGCCTAGCAACGCGTGCTATGACTTTGAAAGTATCTTGTGTAACATACGAGATGCGTCATTCCGGTTCGAGATCAATCTGCCAGATACTCGTTTGAAACGAGTCAGCCATGATGGCACATCGTGTATTCAGTTGTCATATGTCAAAAGCTGTAATAACTTTATGTTTTCTCGAAGTAGTTGAGTTGAGGTGCACACTGCGAAACTGAACTCCTGCGCTGTTCCGGGACATCAGGTGACCTGTCGTTCGCGGGGTCACTTTATTGCCGCCATCATCAGCATTCATGCCTAGGAATTTAGTCTGTATTAGCTATACGACAGTGCAGTGCAAACGATCGTAGATGCAGGTGCTAAACCGCGGCTCTAGAATGGTCTCTGCTGTGCAATGAGCAACAACACACTCATTAAATGTGAATTCATAGCGTTTCGTTACCCTATAGACAGTGCTTCGCCGACCAAGCTCACACCTGCCGCACTGTAGTGCTACAGTGTCGATTGTGGTGAACAGCGTGCAAGCATAGGACAAGGCGCAATGCAGACCGCATTAACGACTAGTACATCGGGCTTTAGTCACGTCGCACAACGACTTGGTAGACGTAGATGTGTAGTGGCACGGGCAGAGGCTATCGCCATTCCCTCAGGCTTCAAACAGGTAGGGCTGCCACTTGGTCAACTATCCTATTGTGATCATGAGTGTATTTTCAAGACATTGAGCATCCTATCATCCCCCCAACTTCTTCGAGCTGATTAAACAGCAGGACACTAATCCTGTTCGAGCTGTTCGAAGGTTTTTGCAGCTCTCACTTAAGCACCAGTGGAGCTACAGCAGCCATACATGATGCACACCAACCCTCCAGCGGCTCAGTGCATGTAGGCCAAGATGTCAAAACAAAACATCTGATTTCTTGCTGTCTGTCACAGATTGAGCCCAAGGGTGATCGTGTACTAGTACGAGTAGCAGAGCAGGAAGAAAAGACCAAGGGTGGCATATTGCTACCAGCTGCAGCACAGAAGCGACCAACATCAGGTGCGTGGTGAACCACCATCAAAACATGAGACCATCAACATTTCAGAGCAAAAGGATCAGCATCACATCAAGCTCAGGGCATCCAGCATGGCATACGTCTGGAATGTGTCTTGATCTGGTTGCTTGGTCTGTGTCAGTTCCAGTGGGCTTGCTGTTTGCCTGTATGTCTGTCCAGGTGATGTTGAGTCCCTGGGTGATGGCCGCCAGGGTGATGGTCATGTACGACCATTCTATCTCCAGAAGGGACAAACAGTGAGTCAGACATAGTGATCATGCTGTTGCAGTTGACCTCGCTGCCACTTGATTCAGACAGCACGTGTTTGACATACGATGTGAGACGAATCACACAGTAGCATACGCTCAGAGATATTGTCACATCTCAATATGTTTCACAAACCCTCTTCTTATTCTTGAACTCCCTGTATATTGTGTCTCTGACTTGGTGTGTCAGGTGCTGTACAGCAAGTTTGGCTTCATGTACACCGACTTGAAACTTGGTGATCAGGAGTTCATCCTCATCAAGGAAGATGATGTCATAGGTGAGCAGCAGCAGCAGCAGCAGATGAATCTGCAGAAGGGGTTTGCAGAACATGTTGTCGCTTTGGCTGAGAGCACTGTGCGCCCTTGTTGTGATGAGAGCAGTTGCCACTCTCCAGTCTTCAAGGGCAGCAATCGTTGCCACTGCAGCCGCAACAATCCAAAGCTGTCATACTGACAATGTTACCATCTATGGTGGGTCATGATGCTTTATGTATACTTCTTATGAGACCAAATGCCTGACACAGCTTAAGCAAGAAGGTTCAGCAACTGCTGCTGCTGCTGTTGTTTGCCTGTGGTCGTGTAGGTGTTCTTCCTCGCAGTGGAGCTGTTGCTGATGACATTCCTGAGCTTCAGCCTCTGGCTGACAGAGTGTTGGTGAAGGTTGAGGAGACTGCTGATGTCACAATTGGAGGAGTGGTGCTGCCTGACAGCGCAAAGGAGAGACCACTCAGGTGGGCATCAGGAAAACTGCTGCTGCTGCTGCTGCTGCTGCTGCTGGTGGCGGTGATTCGTGGCTATGGCCTGTAGAGATGGCAGCAACTGGCAGTCCTATTTGCAGCTGCTCCGTTGCCTCTGATTCACTGCTGCTGTGAAGACATTGCTGCTGACATGAAGCTGAAACAACCTGTTCTGTTGTAACAGCGTCCTGCAGCGTCATGTCCTGCAAAGATAATGAACTGAGTTCTGTTGGCGCTGCTCCTCATTTCATGTAATGTCAATTCATACAAGCTGTTGATAAGCCGGGAAGGTCAGCTGCCTGGCCCTGACATCACCAAACATCACTGCTGCTGCTGCTGCTGCTGCTGCTTGAATGCGGCCCTGTCTGACATGCTTTGATGACACTCAGTGGCACTGTTGTGCGCACTGGTCCTGGTAAGTATGACAAGGACACAGAGGGAGGCAGGAAGGCAATGGTGGTGAAGCCAGGAGATAAGGTAAGACACATGGTGGCAGAGCGTTATCAAATCTTGCATAACACAGAAAGAACACACCAAATGGGGGACTTCTCAGGCAGGAATTTCATGGTTTTGAAGCTATTTGAGAATTGGGATGTGTTACTGAACTCTGATGCTGAACTCCGATGCACAGTATGAGAAAGTGTCAAGGGCTGCAGCTGTAGTGCCTGTTATCATTGGCCCTGACACCATTGTTGTTCTGCAGGTGCTTTACTTCAAGTATGCTGGTGACAACATGGAGACAAGTGATGGGTCAAAGTACATTGTCTTGCGGGAAGATGACATTCT
Source organism: Coelastrella sp. M60 (assembly GCA_001630525.1). Classification (NCBI taxonomy): domain Eukaryota; kingdom Viridiplantae; phylum Chlorophyta; class Chlorophyceae; order Sphaeropleales; family Scenedesmaceae; genus Coelastrella; species Coelastrella sp. M60. The sequence goes on from LWCB01012665.1 coordinate 24,049, forward strand.
GACAAGGCTGGCAGCATAAGCAGCAGTAGCAGCAGCCATAGCAGCAGCAACAACAGCAGCAGCAGTCTATGTTGTGATGGTGTGGTGAAAGGTTGGGGAGTTCCAGTGGCAGCTGAACACTGGCAGCACTGCATTATCAAGATGCAGCTCCTGGTGCTGATCCCATCCAGCAGATGCAGAATGGTGATGCAACTGTGCCTATAGGCTAGCTAGCAGTGAAGCACGAAACTTAGTTTACTGCCTTTCAATCTTCAAGGGCAGCCACAACATCCAGTGTCCACCAAGCGCAGCTGACGTCAGAGCACTGGCAACTATTACGTTGATAAGATGCGTGAATGGTGCCAGAATGGCAAGCTGTAGCTCCGTTACAAGTCACCAAGTCCAGGGTTTACACCCAGTGCTGCTAGCAGCAGCGTTGTGAGTGACAGCGTTGCATTTTTGAGTCTTTTACGTACTCAACTTTGACATTGAAGTCACTTCGCAACCCAACTGTACGTATACGAGCTGTATTTGCCTGTCAACGGACATCATACACGAAGCAGTTACTGTACCGGGACCCTCAATATAGGGCTGCCCTTAAGTTAAGGCACTGGGCTATATAAATTTGTTGAAACGCACATTTTGGTAGATTGTTTTGTGGAAGTGGTAGATGGCCAACAATGCGCTTTAGTTCAGTGCTGAGCGTGAAACAACGCATAGGGCAATATCCCATCGTGCTAGGTGAGCAGCACAGAGACGTTGCAACATTTAGGTACACTACTTTAACTCGTGTACGACACAATGACGCGTATTTGTGTTCCTGCAGGCGCGCTCTTGTGCAGCATTGTCTTGTCAGCAAGGGGTCAACCCTCATTAGCAGTCAGCAATGTGCTGCTCTACCCAACAACTGTGTATGAATGGTCTGTCACAAAAACGAGCCCGACATCCTCGATCAGCATACAGCAAGGGACATCTGCAAACGCAGATTATGGTGTCACGTTTACACAATCAGCAAGCCCAACAGTATACTCAGTAAGTTGGCACCGGTGGTACCAACTCCTTGTGCTGACCTGTATCAAGAACATTCGATGTTGGAGTCTGCAAGCACCAGCAGTGTCTGAGTTTTAATGCAGTAATGTGCTTCGATCATCTTGCATATGTGTGTGTTGCGGATGGAAGATGCTGCTGCTGGTCAAGTTGTGCAGATGAACTGCTACTGCTGCAAGAACTCCTTCTTGGCCAAATTTCTTATGTCTACTCCTTGTGGCTGTAAACAATGGTGTTTTGATAAGCATCATGACTCAGACAGCATCTATGCTGGCAAATGTCTTGATGGTATTGTATCTAGAGTGTTTTCATCTCAATCTTTTTTCAGGTTGAAGGCCAGGTCAGCATCACAAACCCTGACTCAACTCAGCTGCAGTTCTCAGAGATTGAGGTCCAGGTTCAATACCCTGCTGGCAGCCCCAATGGGCCATTCACAGCAACAGTCACCTGTCCAGAAGTCAACATCCTCAACGGAGTCATACTGATAAACCCTGCAGTGCCTGACAGTGCAGTCAGCACACTCAGTTGCAACTTCACTGCTGAGCTGCCCAGCAGTGATCAAGGATCAGTCACTGCCCAGGCAATTGGTATTACATCAGCAACTCTTACCAGCCAACCAGTGGGCTTTGCCACGAATACTAATGATCCATCAGTGCCGTCTTTGACCATTGGTCAGTGTGCTCAAGTCAATGATACCTTTGACCCGTTGAGCTACCAGACCCTTGGGGCCCCCAGCATCATTTCTGGTAGTAAGCCCCCAAGAGATGGGCAGACTGCAGAGCTGATCTGTGCCAGCAAGACATACAACTACACCATGCAGTTCAAAGTGGCTTCTCAGGCAGCTTGTGGCAGCTACATAGTTTCAAATACTGCTGTGGTGAACCCTGTGGGAGGCAGCCAGGTTACTCAGAGTGCTACAGTGTATTTAGAGGTTAACGCCTGTAACTCTGCTGAGGTTGCTGTACCACAAAATGAGGGTGATCAGCCAGTGGCAGACGAAACTGCCCCTCAGGTGAGAAGTGAAACAGCTTACTTATGTCGGTTGATTGGTTCTTGTATTTGTTAAGCTGCTGCGTGAATCATGGACATGATCCATCTAACGTAGGAATTATGTGTGCTTTGTGGTGACCAAGAGTAGCAGGAGGAGCCTGTCTTTGTGCTAGCACACCAGCTGTACTCGTTCATGGTAACAACTACCACTGTCGCAGTGAAGCTACTGTAGCAAAGTTTGTCATCGCGCCTGCTGCTGCCACTATCGCCCTCAGGTTGATCTGAGCATCACTGGTCAATATGGTGGCGGCACTTCATTCTCCTGGGGAGTCTCAAACTCAGTGGACAACCCCACAGTACAGCTCCCTCGCAATCAGAGCACCCAGGTCACATTCTTCACAGCATTCACACAATCAGAAGATCCACAGCCAGCCGCCATCACGATCACAGGAGCCATCGTGATCACCAACCCCACTGATGAAGACATGGAGATCTCAGAGGTGGAGGTCAGCTACCAGTCAGCAGCGGCTAACTCTCAACAAGTTGACACTCCGGCTACCTGCCCCAACAGTGTAGGTGGTGCAGTACTGCTGCCTGCGGAGCAGTCCCTCACTTGCCTGTTTACTGTTGTATACGACAGCCAGCAGGCTGGGTCCCTCTGGGCATCTGTAGTCACGGCAGCAGGGCTGACAGGTCAGTCTACTCAGCTGCCAGTAGAGACATCAGTTCCTGACCTGACCACTTCAGCCGGTGCTTGTGCAATGATCAGTGCAAGCTTCCAGTCAGGGTCCACAGGATTGGTGCTGCCAACCAGATTTGCTGCTGGTAGTGAGTTACCACCCAGCAGCAGCAGTCCTCAGCAGATTTGCAACTCAACCAGCTACACCTACACTGCAGTTCTGGGACCTTTCAAAGCCTGTGGGAACATGCTGGTGAGCAACAGTATGCTTGTTTCTGTGAGCTGAGCAGTCAAACTCACTTCATAGCACCGCCGTCAACAAAGCACATCGGGATGTGGAGCAAGCTGCAGCACTTGTGACTCTCAGCATAGCGCTCACCCACAAGGTCGGCATGGAAAGTTATAGCCCATCGATTGGTGCTTACAATCAACCACATCCTGGTCTGTCAGCAAAATTACGTCTGCACCTAGTTATACCCAAGTACAACAACCCTGACAACCCTTGTATCCAACATGTCAATTGACAGCGGATCAAACTTAAAATGCCTTACATGCATCTTGCACTGCGTGTGGTCCATCTTGTGTTGCACTTTCAGGCCACCAGTGTTGCCACCCTGTACCCTCAGTACTACGCAGACAACACCTTCCACTACCAGACTGACGGTTGGTTCAGCTCAAGGTAACTGTCAAGGGGTGCAAAGCACAACCAGCAGGTGCATCTGGCATGTGATGATGCAAATCAGCACCCTTATGCCCCTCAAATATCACGGGTAGCATGACAATGGCTACTGAGGGTTCAGGCACAGGTGGACCTTGTAGGAAATGCATCCTGCAGCACAGCGCTTGTGGTATGCAGCAAGATGTATGTGCTTCCGCTATCTATCCTTTTTGTTGCTGCACCACAAGAAGTATCAGTGATTGTCTGCTAGCAAGCGTTTGCTGCTTTTGTTTTCTTCCAGGTCTGCCAACATATATGAATTCAGTACAGAGGCCTTGTTCTTTGGCCGTCAGGATTCCATGCAGCGCACCACTCTGCTGCCTCTTGCTGATCACATGAGAGCTACTGGTGCTGATCCAGCAAGTATGACACTGCTGGAGGTCTCTTGTGGTACTGGGAGGTTCCACACCTTCATCAAGGTGCTGTAAGGAAGCGTTGCACAATGCCATGTTGATTATATATGCATATGGTGTTGTACTGCGCCTGTCTTTGTTTCTTCTGTCGCGGTATGTCGCTGTTTTGAGGCTTGCCGAAGCACTGCAGTGCTGCATTGTCATAATGCCATGCTGATTATATATGCATATGGTGTTGTACTGCGTCTGTCTTTGTTTCTTATGTCGCGGTATGTCGCTGTCCTGAGGCTTGCCGAAGCACTGCAGTGCTGCATTGTCATAGTGTAGCGCATGACAATGCACAGCAACATATCACTATGATGACTGTGCGACATGGGGTCACTGTTATAACAGTGTTGTAACATTGTCATGTGCGGATGTGTGCTGACGTCTGTTGCTTGCTGTGTCATAGGACAACTACCCCACCCTGTCCACCATTGCCTCAGACCTATCACCTTTCTACCTCTCTAAGGCCCGTGACAATGTGAACTACTGGAAGCGTATGACAGCAGCAAACCTCAACCTGGGCGGAGCTGAGGGAACAGGTGACATCATCTAGCAGCAGCTGGCAGTGTTGTCCTGGGCTGAGTTGTTTCTGTCCATTGTCTGTCAATCACTGATGTCTACTATGCAACGCTCTGCATGACTGCCCAGTAGTGGGGACTAGATCTACACACCAGGCTGAGAAACGAACTACGGTGATTGATCACTTGATCAGGAGTAGTTGCCTGTCAGGGTTCAACCTTTTTGTCACGGCAATGGCTTTGTGGGATGACAGGCCTAGAATTCCGCAGTGGCTGCTGCTGTGTTTGTTTGGCAGTTACGTATGACAATGCAGCTCACAGTGAACAGACATTGACAGCAATATTGGATGTCTGCACAACGATCCTATGCTTTTGCTGCTGCGCATTGCTCGTCTGATGCAGCAGGCAGGGCGTGCAATGAAAGTGCACCTTCAAGGATTCTGTTTCTCTCACTGTCTTGAACACATTTGTGCAACAGTATGTTGATTACGTGTATGCCGATGTGTGCTTTTTTGCAGGCACCCGTTACATGCAGTGTGCCATGGAGTCTCTTCCCCTGTCAGATGCCAGTGTGGATGTTGTGGTGTGTATTTATGCATTCCATGAGATGCCAGAGGAGGCGAGGATAGCAGCAGTGTCTGAGTTCTTCAGGTAATATGATGGGTGACTTGTTCACTGCAATGGCTTAGGTAGATTAGTGCCACGTCACAACCAAGCAATGGTTGACCACCTAGTTGAAATATTGCTGTGCACATAAATAACGACCGATAACTTTACAGCAGTGACAGTTCTGTAAAGTCCACTTTGCTGCATCAAAGATGACGATTCACTCAATCAGACAGTACATACTATGAGAAGCTAGTCTTATTGAGAAGCTTCAGATCCTGCACACATGCCTTGTTACCAGCTAGCCCGTCCGCAGGTTCAAAAGTGCCATATGTATCGTTCTTTCACTTGAGTCTTTCAATAATAATCACTGCTTTACAGCCATAGCCTTTGCGGCCATCGGCCCCTGAAGTCTTTATCAAGTCAGCCCCATTTTTTGCTTGATTGTGTTGTATGACCAAGCCACAGAACCACAACTGACTTTGTGCCCATGTGCAGATTCTGCATGCACTCGTAATGTAGAAAGTGCCTTATAATTTATACTGCTCTCTCCACTTGTCTTTGACCTGCTTGTCATCACAACAAATATTATATTATATCATCTATGTGTTTCCTCAGGGTGTTGAAGCCTGGTGGCTTAGCTGTTCTCACTGACAGCGCTCAACTTGGTGACAGACCAGAGTGGGACAAGACCCTGGGGGCGTTTGGAAACTTCAATGAGCCTCACTACAGGTGATTGCACTGCTGCATCGGTAAACCATGCACAGGCACGCGGTTGGGTTGACTGGCTTTGAGTAGGGCGCCTGGGCGGTGGTTGTTATGTACTGTTCTCGAGCAACGACGTTGGTGCCTGATGTTAGTGTCATCAAGTCCTGTATAACGTGATTGCATGATAAGAGGAATCAAGCCCAGTATCATGCATTTATAGACAGGGTCATGTTGAAGTGATCAAGCGTGTAAAATGTCAATCACAACTCAGATGCAAAGTTGTGTCGTCTGAGGCTTACACATAAGTGAACAAGTCTCTTACAACACTTCTGTTGCTTTTTGCGCCACAGGAACTACATTGCCTGTGACTTTGGCGCCATGTTTGAAGCAGCTGGATTCGAGTGTGGCACCAAGTACATGGCATCAGCAAGCAAGACACTCAGCTTCACCAAGCCCATGAAAACAGCCTCAAACGAACCAGCAGAACAAGGCGATCATGTTGGTTCATATGACGCAGCAGGAGATCTGACCATTGCTGCAGGGGCTGGTGGTCCACCTATTGGAAGCCCTGAGCTGAACTAATGGACTGCGTTCATTGATATCTGGATCTACTAACCCTGTACAACCCAACAACAAACTTAAACCAAGCAAAGTATATGCTGCTTTTGGCAGCCGTTGCAGTCTCGAAGGCCAAGGGTGAGAAGTCACATGGCTGCAGGGATAAGAAGCCTTTCTGATCGAGAACTCAAAACTGGAAATAGTGTGTGTGGGTTTGATTGAGAACTCGTACAGCAAAGGGTTTGAGTTGTCAGCTTGTAATTCAGGCCACTGTGGCTGCCAGCCTTGTTGTATCAAATGGAAGGATCTGCGCCAGGCACCTTGAATAGTACTCAATGAGGGAGGGAGTGTGTGTGACGCGACTCTTGACGTCTTCACACTCCTTATTGTTACATTGTTATCTGTTGTCCTGCAGCTCTCTGCTAGGGTTGTTATGGTACTTTGTGCAGTGGTGTACAGCATTCTTCAGCACTGTGCACATAGCATAGAAATGCGTTTTCGGTTGATGTTTGACTCTAGCGGTCTTGTACAGTTGGTATGCTCTCATATGTCCAGCTCTGTATCTTGTAGTAAGTGGATTACTTGTCTACTATGATGAACCACTGCTTGTCTTCGTCTACTATGACACAGCACTGCTTTTCAAGGCCTGCTGTGCAGGCTTGACCAGGAACTTTGCACTTGTGTCTTGTGCATACCGATGCTGTTGGAATAACCCTGTATTGTAGTAATGTCATTCTGGTTTCACCAGCATCAGTCTGCAAAGTCATGCTCAGAATTTGTTGTCAGCATGCAAAACCTGCTTTCGTGCTGAGACTTTGCAATTGTCCCTACTAGGATTAGTACAGCATCACGCTACTTGTGACACTCAGAAAGTTTCCCTACATGAAAGGTGTCACAGCTGCTGTTGCTGAAGGCCCAGCAGTGCCCATGATGGTGCATCATTCTGTAACATATGATGATGGTATCAAGCAAGCATATCGTCGAAGTCTCAGATGGCGCTGCATGCTTCCAGCCTGGGCCACACTAGAGGTGATGGCAGTCCACTGGCCCTGTTGAGGCGTACCATTGTGCGCTGCAACAGAGTGTGTATGGTCTGTGCACTAAGTCATTTAGTACCGTACTCAGTGCTTCGGAAGTTTGACGGTAGCACCATACCCACTTAGCTCAAGTGAACTTCACTTAATTCCATTCAACCCACTTAATTCCATTCAAGACTCTTGCCCATGGAGTGGTGACATCACTACGTAGTATACCTATGTAGGTATACCTGGTAGTTCAGTTGCCTGAGGGAATTGAAAGCTGTAGTCCTTGCTGTTGGCTGTTAACTGCAGTGCAGGGGGGGCTGCAGCACCAAGTTAATTGTTGCCAACAAAGTTTTGGCACAAACATTCCCGGAATGGCTCAGACTGGCACGGCGAGCTAAATGGATCCTTGCAGGTGCCACGCCGCATGGGTCGAAGCGGATGTGAAAGAGAGGAGACCGTTAACCATGCAGCAACACAGTACAAGCTTGCAAAGTTGTAATTACAACTGGAACGTGAAGACATCATTGCCATGAGAGTGCCACACTCAGGCTGGAGCAGCAGTTGCTTGTTTTATCAGCCAGCATTGCATTCACTTTGCTGCATGAGCCAAAGTTTCATTCACACTCAGGCTGAGTGATGCTGCATCCTCCCCTGTGTCACCTGTGTGACAAGTCAAGTCAGGATGTAGCATCCCAAGCTGACACTGAACATAATGTACACTATGCATTGCAACACCAATGGCGCAGTTAGCCATGGGTGAATAGAAAGAATTATGTATGCCGCAGCACTGCTGAAACTTCCAGCCTGCCAAGTGTTTTGCCTACTTGACATGGGAAAAAAAAATGCAAGGTCAGGTCGATCCTGGTCATAATCAATTCAAAGAGGAATATAAATCAAGTATGTAAAATCATAGAATCCACACCACACTTGCACAGACACTGGATCTGCCAGATGTTGCATCGCTCACACACACACAAATATGAGGCCCCACAAGAGGAACTTGGTGTCACTTGGCAAGTGGGTCACTGCCATGACTGATCACCCCAGCTGGCATCTAACATTGTTGTCAGCTAACACCTCAAACATTGTTGAAGCATTGACTTGATCACATCAGCAATATTACGAATCACTGATCTGACTAACCACAAAGCCGTGGCTTAGCAGAGACTTCACAGGACTGACAAACAAAGTCAACACAACTTATGCGCAACACTACGAGTTGCCTTTCCAACAGCTGTGATGCTGGGCTTGGCGCATATCAGCAGTGCATTGTTTGTTATATACCCACTGAATCATAGCCTGCATAGCCCCCCATTGTGATTGCCTTTCAAACGCCTCAGAACATGCTGCCTGCAGCTGTCACCACAACAGTGAGTGCTAGTCTAGCAGTCAAACCCCATCACTGTGCCGGGCGCACTGTCTCCTGTTTGCTTACCTCCTCTGGCTGCTGCTGCTGCTGCTGCTGCTGTATGAGTTGCTGCATCTTCTGCAATCTGTCCTGTTCTTCCTGCTGTATGAGTTTCTCTGCTACACCAGCTGGTAGGTATGCCGCTGTTGTGCGCAACAGGGCTGCATTGAACCGCTGTGGCTGCTCTAGGAAGACAAAATGGCCGCTGTCAGGAACAACCTCAACAGCATGATCTGACTCGACCTGAAGCAGGTGTTCATTGCAGCAGCAGCAGTAATTGAGCATCAAGCACCGCCCAGACAATGACAGTAGCATATGTGGGTACAAACCCGCTAATACACTGACAGTGACAGCAGTGCAGGACGTCAGAGTTTTGACTCTGCAACACCAGCAGTGTGGTAATCGGCACTGCTTAGTATAAATACTGTTTGTTTGCATTGTGCCTGTGTGCAGCTGGAAGCCATCATGCAACAGCCCTACCTACCTTCTTTGCCCGTAATTTGTCCAACTGCTGTGCCACTGCTGCTCCTGCATTCGGGTTCATCCAGTCATGTTCACCATATATAAACGTCACAGGCACCTTCAAGTCCTGAAGCCTTTCTGCTAATGGCGCATGAGCCCAAGCACCTGGCGCTAAGATGTGTCGCAGGGCAAACTCTCCACTGCCTCGTGCTGCTGCTATGTGATAGAAGTAGTCCTTGAACACAGCTTGTTCTACAGTATCAAGCGGCTGACCTGCATGTCCAGACAACATGAGCGGTAAAGTGTGAAGCTGCAATTAATCCTACCTGCACACTAAAGGACATTCACTTATGGATACTCAAGTCAGAGCATCGCCGCATACCATGAAAACTGCACTTCAGCGTACCATAAAACAGAAAGATGATGGATCTTACCATGCATACTAAACCGCCCTGTAACATACTTCTCCACTAAACCGCCCTGTACAGTTACCATGAAACAGAAAGATGATGGATCTTACCATGCATACTAAACCGCCCTGTAACGTACTTCTCCACTAAACCCGGCCCCATTGGCCCCAAAGCCCTGATCACACTGCCTGGTGTCACACCAGACAGCCAGGCCTTGGTGGCAAGCTTATACAGCTGAGACCTGAGTGACCAAGTGTCACTCAGGAAGCGGCTCTCCCAGCCCTCAGGCTTCACAGGCTGCAGGAATGATATACAAATCGCACATGGTTATGATCATGCAGTCAGCCAATCAATACGAGGTATCTGAGTCAACATTGATATCAAGAGGAGGTTTGGCAGAATGATATGCAGATGCAGTGACACGTGTGGATTGCAACATTGGTGGCTCCTCTCTGTCCAGGCGACTATGACACACACCAGCCCCCACGCCAAAAAAAAAACACATCCAGCAACATGGTAACACAGACAGCATTGTCTGGTATGCTCAAGCAGTGTGCTATGTGATGAGTGTGATTACTCACTATTCCTGCTGGCCCCACAAGCACCAAGTGCTGTACTTGCTCAGGATGACGCAGTGCATAGCTGGCAGCTAAGTAACCACCTGCAAGCCAACACACATAGCATATGTATCTAAAATATGTACCAATAGCAGTGCTGATGCCCTGCAGGAAGCAGAGTGAATACTATTGCTTCATTTGTGCAACTGCCCATATACATCATCCAAGTTGCATAGACTGCCTGAAGCTGCACTGCAGCACATGAAATCCCAGCAAGTTCTCCAACAGTAAAACCTGATTACAGTGCCAGGTGCAGGGTTACTTACCAAGGCTGTGTCCTACGAGTATGAACTTCTCCAAGCTCTGCTTTTCCCGCCATGAGTTCAAACTTTCCAGGAAGAAGTCTTCAGTTGTTCGCCTGTCAGTACCAGTAAAGGGAGGCCTGCCTGGAAGTAGTCACACAAACACGCAGTCAAGTCAAGTGTGAGTTCACAGCCTGAGACTGCCAGGATGGCTTATTGCCAATCTTGAGACGTTGGCTGCTAACAATATACTTGCGCTTGTGTTGTAATGAATTATTGTGAGCAAGATGCATTCAAGTGATTGTGCTGTGATGCATGCAAAAAGGGACAAGTAATTCACTGGCGCAAGGCATCGATTGGATAGCACTGATTGCCAACAGTACCGCTAGAGCATGCAGGAGGGTGGTATCAGCTGTCTGGCAGACACACAGATCATCAAAGTCACAGCATGTTCATGATCAGCATGGTTGATACACAGAACTGTTGTGAGGGATCTCTGTATTCATCCTGCTACTGATGCTATTCAGGTGAAGATGTGTCTTGTCACCTGAGAGGCCAGTGCCCAACCAGTCAACTGCAAAGACTTTGAATGCTCTGGATAGACCATCAAGATTCCTGCAGGGGTAGTGCAAGGATATTGTGGATACAGGACACTGTAGACAGAACTGTTTATCCTGGTACCATACCCCAGGCAAGTAGAGCAAGTAGCCAACCCAAGTCGTGAGCTGACTGTACACATCCTGTTGTATCAAGAATTCCGGCAGTCCAACCTTTGACCTCATCACAGCTGGTGTTATTGGAGTGTGGTCTGGGCAGACTTTGACGTTCCTCTTAACTTACAGCGTATCCCAGTATCCACAGTAGCGGCCCTAGTTGCATGATATATCAACCTGCTGTGCAGGTTTCATGTTGTGCTTTCTGTGTCTTCTATGTTTCTTATACAGCAATACCGTTGACAAGCATGCATGGGTTCTGCTTGCATTGCTTACCTGTAAAAGAAGCCAGTACCTGCGCCATATCCTGGCATCAACACAAGTGCTGGTCCATGCTGCTGTGAGCCATCTGCTGTTGTGGTGTTGGTGAGTGTGTGCATGTACTGCTCTGGTCCAGGAGCAACCTCCACATCTCGTATTGTCCATTTGCTTCTGCAGGAACATATGATGACCATTCAAAAGAGATAATAGTCAGCTGCACATTGCTGCATAGTGTATGGAGATGTAAGTCCAGGGCGTTGCTGTTGCTGAGAAAGCCAGAAGAGTCACAGCATAAGACCAGCTGGCCATTCTGAATACCTGAGAAGGTTCAGGATACCACGTTCTGCATGGACCGCTTCTTCTTTACTTGTTTGACGCCATCTTGTAACTTTCATCCACCTTCAGGAAAGCAAGGCGCTGCAGCGTTACCACGCATGCAACTACAACGTCTCTGCAGCTGCTGTGCGTAAGGCCCACCATGGTAACTGAGGAGCTTCTGCACGTGTCAAGTAATCTGCTGCGTTCTCCACTTCTGGAACTTCATGAGCCATGCTACGCGTCTGATACCTTCGGCTGGCCACAACACGTAATACGCTCCTGTGACTGGTGACCAATGTGTGCAGCCTGAGCCCTGCTGAGGGACTTGTTGCGAGCATATTTGTGTATATAGCAGGAAAAAATGTAGTGGTGCATAGCCCAGCACAGGCTTATGGCCGTTGGTGTGGGAAGGGACCTGGCGTGTTATTAGTGCGCCAGGTGGGGACCGACCGGAGCATTTGAGGCTAATGCGCACTTTCGCACTCCTAGACGTCAAATTGTTTGTAAGATTGGGTTTTAGTGTTTGTTCTGATCAGCAGCAGAGCCTCGCGAGCGAGCAACACCAGCCTGACCTTGAGCGGCAGAAGGCAGTTTTTGGTTCTCACGAGTGTTCGTGGTCCCGTACGAACCCCGTTCCATGTTATGACCCTTCAGTACGCCCATTCACCATCGGTCAGAGCATATACTGCTGTTGCTCACGTATGTTACCTCGATCTGTTGACCAACTGCAACCGGACGAATCAAGATGTTTAGACGGAGAGCAGCACAAGAGACATCTGACTTTGATGCTGGAACTAAAGCGCAAAGTACGCTGGCCTCGTCGCCTGCCCCGAATGAAGGGCACCAGCTAGAGCAGAATGTAGCAAGTGCAATAGCTGTTGTACGGCAACTGTCCAGAGGCAGAAGCAATGAGCTTGCAGCAAACAGTGCTGAAAACCGTTCTAGAGCCAGCCAACTTGCTCCTTTGCGGACGAGGGTGCGGCAACCAGCTAGCAGCTCTCAGCTTCAGCAGCAGACGTCGCAGCTGCAGCAACATGCAGTGCAGGGCGTCACAGACGTAGAAACACCAGTAGAACAGCCCGTTTCCGTGTTCAACAACCCCCTATGCAGCCAAGACACTGCTACTCAAGCAGGTGTGACAGGGATGCGACAACCTGCAGCCCTCGACAGCCGCACAGCACCAGAAGCAACTGCTGTGATTGACAGCACAGCGATAGAGCATAACACAGCCGATACAACGATGAGCACAGCAGCTACATACACATACCATCCGTCTGAGCGTCAGATACAACAAGCAGAAGCTGCAACAGCTGCCAGTCCTCTGAAGCATGGCCTTGCACATGTCAACAGAGCCATCCATTTTGAAGTAACACCAGCAGATCAGGACAACCATGACCAGCAACTGCTGGATGCAGAGCAGATGCAATCACATGAAGGTCCACAACAACAGTACATCTATGACCAGGTATGTTTGATCCTCACTCAGCAGACTGGCACTGAAATCTCTGCACACAAGTTACTCAAGTCCCTTGCACTCTTTATCCCTGCAGCTGTGATGCCATTGTGCTTCCAAAGTGAGCACAACAGAGTGGCAGCCTGCAGTCTGTATACCACCCACTGCTGGTGGCTGCAAATCATCTCAAGCTGGCACAACGTTGTCAAGCAATCCGATGTTTCTTATGCTGCAACTCCACACACTGTCACATACACAATCATGCAATCAACCTCAGCATGAAGGCCTCAGTTGCAGAACAAAAGGATAACAAACAATACTGTGGTTGTTGCAGGACACTGGTCAGCTGGTCAGGACGGGCGAGGGTGCCGACACTACTAGAATAGCTCGTCTTTATCTTGAAGACTGGAACACAGGGGAGTTCTTCCAGCTGGCAAAGCCAAGCAGTGGATGCAGCTGCTTTGCATGGCTCAGGTCGGCAAATGAGCATCAACTGAAAAGCAGCAAGTGCCTTGATCAGTGCACCCATAGCAAATTTCTACTGGCCATGAGGCAGATAGATGGCTGCTGTCTGTGGCAAACACTGCATGCCATATGATAGTGCTGTGAAACAGCAAGGGCCACCAAAGCCGCAGATGTCAAGGTTTTCTGCAGGAGTGTTGTGCTACCCCACACTAGATAGTGCGCCCGAGGCAACCCTGTGCCATGCGCTACATGCATAGACTCTAAGGCGTGCGCATGAGCCGTCCTTACCGTTTGCCCTGCAGGCGCAAACCCACTACTGGACCCAGCAGCTGGGGTACTGCAGCACAGGAGCCCAGCATGTTGCGCAGCTTAGCCGAGTTCACTGACACCATGGGGAGTGGCATGGCAGCTATGGGCATGTTTGCACAAGGGCTTGCAGGAGGATTGGCTCTATTGAGCTTGTTTATGACCTATCTGCTGTATGCAACAGCAGGCATGGATGGGTTCTTGGCGTACTACAGCATACATGCGCAGGTAGGTTGTGCCGGTGAACAGCTCTCACCATACTGTAAAACCAAGTCCTGCAGTGTGTCTACTGTGTTTTCCCTGGTACTTAAGACACTCACCGGCTGGTTGTCGACACGATATGTCAAGGCGCACTGTTTGCTGTTTGTAGATGGTCAATCGAGCCTTCTTTACAGTTATCAGCTTGTCACTTGTCTCAGCTGCAGCTAGACTAGCATATGACAAGCTAGGGGGCTACCAGCCTACCGCTTTGAAGTGAGTGACACATACATATATTGACACGTCGGAGTCATCATCACTTTCACCCTCAGTGCCAGTGCCTCCAGAAGCAGTGTGATGGATACTGTCGCAATTGCAGAAAGCCTGCTAGCTTGTTCAGCTCACTGACAACAGCAGTCAAATCCTGTGTTGCGTGCGGCAGGTTGCGGCTAGTTGATGGCTTGGTACTGGTGCTGTATGTGCTGGCGTATCTCTGCAACTTGATAGCAACACCAATTGATGATCAGCTTACCTTTGAGGCCAGAAGAGACCTTGCCTACTATGTGCTACCGTTGCAGTCATCATTTCGCTACAAGGTACACAAGGCTTTTGGACAGTAGACTGCATGTGTACGGGGTCATATAGACAGCTAGCAGAGGGACACAGATGGTTGCCATCAACCCACAAACCTTGTTGGCACCTGCTCTGTACCTTACCTTGCATCTGTGCAGCAGGGAGTAGTAATGATGCCATGCTCTGAGATTTCCTATATTGCTGATGTGCTTGGGCATTGGCTTCTCTTGTTTTGCTGTCAGGTCAATACGTGGCAAGTCTTGAACCTCATGCGCATCATCTGCTGTGGCCTGGCATGGGCTCTGGTGTGCTACCGCGGCAATCCCTATGTCATGATGTTGATATTTAAGGCAAGAAATCAGAATGATGCCACAGAGACAAGCGGTGTAGGGGTGCAAAGTACTGCAGTGACCGCGTTGCCTTTGGTCCAGCGACTAGCAAGTATGGACCTGAGGCAAGCAGTGGGTCAAGGTGGTCATAGCGATGCTGTTCAGCATGCGCGCTTTGAGCAGCTTGAGCACAACACATGGGTGCGCTGACTGCAACAGCTATCTGCGATTGGTGGTGACATGATAGCTTTGCCAGAAGTGCAGAAAGTGTCATGGTCTCAGGTTTGAAGATGGGAACAATGCCCTTACTCTTGTCACATTGTGTTGGCTGCCTGTGAGCTTAATACTGGCTGAACCAGTAGGGCATGACTGAGAGACACTCACACAGCTAATGTAGACATGGCGCCGCTTGCTGTCTTAGATTCTTGCCGCAGTGCTTGGGTACAGCCTTGCGCTGCGGCATAGATTCTGCAGGTGACCACTGAGATGCCAGCGGCCAGGTTCAGGACAGGACAGCATAGCTGCTTGGTAGTGCCGCATGGAGCCTCCCGTGCTTGTGAAACGCGTCACAATCTAATGTGTGTAGACAATTGAAGTGACAGATGAGGTCAGACAGCAGTGGCGGTGTGTCTTCAGAAGATAAGAATTTGATTCTGACAGCCCGCGCTGTTTCACATTCTTGGCAAAAGAGGGGATGCCTGCTGATCCATGGAGCAGAATTCCGCGTCCTGATTGCAACAAAGAGCGTCTTCTTCGAGTTGTATTGGCTGAACACAGTCTGTTAAGCAGGTCTGTGAACCATCGCTGTGTACTGCAAGGTGCTTCTAGTGCGTTGTACGTGTTTTTTTGCTGATTGATATCTGCTAACTGATCTGCACAACCGTAGTCGGCTGGTGCAAGTACTTGGAACAAGCTACCTCCCCACAGCACACCGTAGCAGCAGTTTGTAATTTCTTGCTGCAAGTGGAGTGCAGTCGTGTCCCTCGTAGGTGAATATTAGCATTGAATGGCTGGAGTAGCTAGAGCGCGGTTGGCT
>LWCB01012671.1:0-17908 GCA_001630525.1 Coelastrella sp. M60
CGTCAACAACAAGCTCATGCAAGGCACGAAAGATGCCCTCTTTGTATTGGAGCATCCAGGGCTGCAAGTCACCCTGCAGATTCACCACAGTTGCTGTTGATGATGGCGATGATGATGTTGACTGTAACTGCAGTGCTGTCCAGGCATCTGCAGCAGCTTCTGCTGTGACTGCCGCTAGCTTAGCATACAGAGGATGTGGAGCCTGGAAGCCACCTCGACACTGTTGCTGGTGCTGCTGCTGCTGTGCTGCTGCTGACACTGGCTGCGACGACCCTGCCACGGGGGGTATGATTTTAGATCTTAAAGCAGAAGCATAGGTTGCTACCCCTTGAGCTGTTGCAGATGGTTGGCCTGCAGCTGCCTGCGACCTACTGTGCTGCTGTTGTCGCTGAGCTGCGGTATCATCTCCACTAGATCTGCTGCTGCTGCTGCTGCTGCTGTAGTTGGAGCCTTGAGGAGCAAACTCTCTGCTTCTCTGTGGTGTTGGTGGCTGCTGCCGCTGCTGCTGCACACTCCTCAGTCTCTCATCAACCGCTTTGGCCTTTGCTGAGGTGGTGGAGGTGCTGCTGACGCTGTCAACCTCAGTGCGCACAAGAGCGACATCACTCAATGCAGCACCCGCCTCCTTCCTGCAACAGCACAAGAGAATGCAGTTGTTGATGCAGAGGTGCTTGCACTTCTTGTATTGCTGATGTGCTGCTCGCTTGCAGATTCACAGCACAGCCAATTGATTGCAGCCCCAACAACTGCACTGCAAGGTCAATTGGAACAACATCCGCATGCAGCAGCTCACACGCAAAAGGCAGCCTGACCAGCAGCCAATACACATATGCAGCAGCTCCCACAAAAAGTTATCTCACCTGGCAGGGTTGGTCTCTGCAGTACCGCGTGCTCCCCTGTGGTCATCTGCAGCCCTCAGCACAGCTGTTATGCTACCTTGCTGGCCTGACCTCAGCTGCTGTTGGGCATCAGTCAGTTCTTGCTGCAGAGAGGATATCCTGCTCTTGTGCTCGGACAGGGACATAACAGCAATGCGAGCAGCATCTTTTGCAGCCGCTAGATCAGCTGAGAGGCCTTTGACCTGTTGTTGAGCGGCTGCAAGGTCCTGTTTGAGGAATGCAATTTGCTGTGTTGCTGCTTTGGACAGATGCATTCCTCGGGTGATGGTGGCAGAGGCTCCCAGCTCTGCCTGCTGGACAGCTGCTTGCAGCTCACTGCTCAGAGTTGCAAGCTTTGCCTGCCGCTGGTGCACACCACGCAACAGCTCTGCCTCGCGTTGTTTGAAGTCATACTCCTGCGCAGTTTTGGCGCGCTCTGCTGCACCCAACTGCTGCTGCATCTCTACAACCTGCACTGCATCACGCCGTGTTTGCTCCTGCAGTTGCTGGACCTGCTGCTTCGCTGCATCTGCGGCCATGGCAGCTTCTTGCAGTGCCTTAGCTTGCATCTCAGCCTTTGCTGCAGCCATATCCTGCGGCATCAGCAGAACATAGTACATCAACATGTTTGGTACCTTTACAAAAGTGATCTGCCCAGGCAAGCTGGTCATCTCTGTGTGATGCACTGAGGAGTACAGGTGACAGCTGTTGCAGCAGTAAGTTCTGACTCTCTGAGCCATTCATGCAGTCCACAGCAGTTGTCAACAGTTCAACTTTGAAAGCAAGTGTAAACACAGTCTGCCTGGATCCCTAGATCACCTGCAACTTGACAACCTGCTCTTTGAGCATTGCTGCGGACTCTGCTGCAGCTGCTGCTTTAGCCTCAGCGGCACGGTGTAGTTGCTGCAACTCTGTCTGGTGGGCTTGCAGCTGCAGCAGCTCTTGTTGTTCCTTCCACCGCTGTTGCTTCTCAACATCCAGTTGCTGTCGCAGGTATTGGCCATGGTGCTGAGACTCTGCGAGCTGCTCCTCAAGTGCTGTCAACTTGGGCGACAACTTGCCAGTCTTCACCTGGTCAGCATCATCACACTTAGCATACTCCTGCGACAGAAAGAACATTTGACATCAGCGAATTGCTTCACTATATACTGCCCCAAATAGGCGCCTAAGCTGCGATGAGCCATTGTTGCAGTTGCCTGGGTCTCTCAGGAAAGGCTAGGATTCCTGATGGCTGTTGCCTTGTCAGAAGCTCGCACTGACCACTAGCTTGCACATTCGTACTCGTCTAAAAACCCCACTATGCAACACTAGACAGCATAACGAGCTGTGTTGTGTCTGCAGCCTCGATGGGTACAGTGTCATATACTTACATCCAACTCCCTGATGAGTTTGAGCCTTGCCGTCCGGCTCTCCTCGCAGCGCTTTCTGCAACAAACAGTCACGGTTTAATGTCATGAAACAGACCTTGTGACCTGCATGCACACTCTGAGCGAGCCCACCAGGTGCCAGGACATACTGGCACAGTGTGCACTTCACTAGGTTAGCACCATGTCGCTACTCACTTGATGTTTTCGTAATTTTCCTGAACTCTCTGTATTCTGCGGCGAATCTCCTGGGGTGTGATACCCCGCAAGGAAATTGGAACCTGCATGATGGTGGCTCGCATGAAGGCCTGTCTGCTGAGCTATATGACAGTCAAGCTGCACTACGCCCCATATTATTATTGTTCTATACGCATGTCATATACTCACGTTGCCTGCAAGAGCATTCTTGCATGCGCTGGTCGAGTTGGCAGCTGCAAACATGGTTGGGTTGGCCTGTCGTCCTAAGCGACTATGCTGGCTGCCACAAATTCAAACAAGTCAATCAATATCCAAAAATGATAATTCCACAATAGTTGTGCACCATCGCCCAGAGATGATTCTCCCGTGAGTCTGAACAAAAATGTGTGATGATTGCGTGGTTCAAAAGCGTCACAAAACACAACAAACACCTTGATGTGGGCCGTTGCTTCTAGATGTGGAGCCTTTATCGTAGGCTACGCTGCAAAACACCTGCGGCATGGCAAGCCGCGAGAACACATGTCACTTTCGCTCCAGTGACAGGGTGCTTGCCAAAACTGAAACTGGTGGTTGAATTCAAAATTTGTATTTGTTGCGCATCTGCTTCACTCCAGACGCTAGAGTTGCAGCAAGGGCGACTGTGTTACTGGCAGTCAAATCTCGCGCACCTGTTTTCTGCTGCAAAGCCTTCGCATAAGCTTGAACATGCTTAGCAAGGTTGGAGAAGCAGGTCGCGCTGCAGTGCTACAGCTGCTGATCAAGCCAGGCACGACTGAATTACAGCAGACGCATTGGTGTGTCAAACGAAAGCCGTCGTTTGTGACATCGCTTATGAGAAAGCTGCAATATCTTGCTGACATTGCGGACAACGATAGGAGTAGCAAGGCCAAGCGTAGGGTAGTACTACCCGCCTGTAGTAACGGCGACGTTTAATACGCGCCCTCTGGCAGCGTAGACTCTGTAGACTCTGTAAACAGTGATACAATTCCTGGTGCGGGATATGGACGCGCTGACCGTAGGTTACTCTGAGAGTTGACGCCCTATCCCCAAGCCATTTCACTACCAGCAACCGTTGAAGTACAAGATGCTTTAGTGCCCTGCCTGCGAGCAATGTGCTGTGATTAAACATGATGAGCATCAGCAAGCTATCACACACGTTGTGCAAACTGTACAGTCAGGTCACACATGTGGCAGGCTGTTTGACCGTAACAGCCCACTCAAAGACTCAGCAGCTACCCATGACGAGGGAGCAGCAAGCTTGGAACACATCACTTACAGTTCACAAGCGGCAAATATGCAGGTAGCAGCAGGCCACCACACCCAATCAGGCAGCACTTCACAAGCACCGGGCAGCAGCAGAATTGCCCCTTGCAAGTGCAACCACTGCAACCAGAGCTTTCCAGCCTGTGGACACAAAGCAGAAGAGCTTGTTCCGCACATCAGCTTGCAGTGCAAGACTGTGTGCCGCCATAGGCAAAAGGTGATAGCCAAGAACAGCAAACACCCAGTCAGAAGGTGGTGTCATCGGCAGTAACCTGGACAAGCTGAGCAGCAGCAGGCTGCTATCGATGTGTAACAGGCAGCATGTCAACAAAGTTGACAGCAGGATTGGGGCAGTATTGCCAACAACCGCTCACTGTTCTTCCTAGTCTGCTGCAGCGTACCTGGGTGGGTGTTGGACAATCCAGACTACACCAACAGTCTGAGGCCTGGTGATGTTGCACAGGCCACATATGCACATACAGCAATTCAAGAAGGAATATTACGCATGTATTTACCAGCAACCCTACCGTGTAAGCAAATGATTGCGCAGGCCACCTTGAGCGTGCCATCCTGGCCGTCATGTTGGAATCTCGGATGTTCAAAAACAGCTTGTGATGTGAATGGAGGTGTGTACAAAGTCACACACAGGTATCTCCATTGCATTCACAAACTATCAACGTCATCCAACTTCATAGCATTGACAAACAGGTTGCCTTCGTGATGTTGGTGACAGACAACCCCAGCAGCAGGGAGTGGCATGCAAGCTGGTGAGGCAGACCTAAAGTTCGAAACATATCATATTGTATCATAGCATGCAGGTGAGCAAAGCAGGTTTGCAGTTTTCTCAGGTGAAGTACATACTTTGGCAGCAACAATGACTGTAACCCAACTGCTGCTGTTTTCAAACTTTTTCCAAAAACAGGTAAGTTACCTCATGCAAGCGGCTGCAGCAGAGCAAATGTCCAGCAAGATGGGCTGGTTTCATGACAACAAATGCACACAACCTAAGCTGACAGCAATAATACATCAGCTACCATCAAGCTGCAATATAATGACATAGCACCTGAGCCTGTTGTGCCATTGCTAAAGCTGAGCATGAAGACCAGCTAGCAGCAGATGATGTCAACTTGGCATGACGTGTGCAAATACATCAAGCAGCAACAGCAGCGGTGGCCCAGAATGCTCTGCAGGAAGCGATGACAGCAGCGAGAGTGCAGCTGCCGCCACAGGAGCGACCATTCATATCACACCAGCAGTGGGTACAGAACCAACAGCAGCAGCAGCAGCAGCATGAGGCGATGCAGCACCAGACCCTTCAGCACTGAGTCTCTGCATACTCGCCCATTCACATGTATGCCAATGTCATGTGGACAAGGATCGGATTGCTAACTCACACTGGTGTTTGCTGTCATCTGCATTCCCTCTCAATACATCGAACTTGAATCAAGGCAGAACTTGGGTACAAGAGCAAAATTTCCCGTATTGGTGACACGGCTCCTGGTGGCGGCTTTAGTGTATATTCAGCTGCATCTGGCTTATTCAAGTTGCACTGCTAATTCGTTCACTGCAGGTTGGCTGCTCAGCATGCTGAGTGGGACCACTAGTGCAGCAAAGTTGTACTCTATGCTGGCATCTTGGTGTGTCGGTCTGAGACTCAGTGCGGCACTGGTTCAGACTGAACCGTTCAGTAGCATCAGTGCAGGTGCTCGACAAGAACCACCTATGCATTTCAACAGCCGCTGTGGCGGCCACGGCATGCAACCACAGCATGCAATCACAGCAGGCATCGCAGGGGACAGCAGCTACACTGGATGAAAGACCCGGTTGTCACAGCCCGCTGCTTATCGTCTTCACTCCAGAATTGCAGACTGCAGCAAAAACCTTCAGAGCACATTGCACATCCCTGGCAACATCAGCCCCATTCTCCATTGCTGTTGCTGTGCTGAAAAACCAACAATAATTAACGAATCAGTGGCAGCTGGCAGGTGCAATTGATCTTGCCTCAGACACTACTCTTGCTACAACACACATCATGGCAGGTATGAAGCCATACTCAGCATTATCACGATAATTTTGAATCCGAAAACGCCATCTGCTGTCGCAGATAACTCAACCAGAAATCTGAACATCCGAGCCTGCTATGAGGTGCGATATGTTGAGCAATCATAACAACTAGCGTATTCCCAAACCAAAACCATTTTGCTGGAATCTGCTGTACATTTAGGCTGCCTCTTCACAGGCTTCATATGTATATAATTGCAAGTCCGTTCAAAGAATCATCATTGGTTCATACTCCTCCCAGCCGGTCCCCTGATCCCCATACCCCTGCCACCATGACCACCACCAACAGCAGCGGGTCCTGATCGTGCCTGATCAGCAATGCCACCCAGTGCCTGCTGTGCTAGAGCTGCAGCACCTCTACCAGGACCTACACCACCCCAGCCTGGACTGCGTACCGAGCCTGGACTCACAGCTGCTACTGGTGCAGATGCTGTCAGCCGGCTTGCTGTTGATGGATCTGTAGCTGCAGGGCCCCAGGCATTGTCAATACAAGCAGGGGACGATGAATAGTCTCCCCAGCCATCGGCTACTGCTGGTCCAATCGGTGCTGGTGCTGTTACATTGCCGTTGCTGCTGCCGCTGTGGGCAGCATTGGGATCAATGAATCGACCACTAACGGTATGGTAGACTGTTGTCGCTGCTGCTGGCAGTGGAGGTCCAGCTAATGCTACGTGTGGTGGGACACCTCCTGCTGCTCCTACCAAGGCTGGTGCTGAATAGGAGGGCGGCTGCTGATGCTGCTGAGGTGGTACAAGGTGCATCTGTATCGGCACACCACCAGTAGCCCAATGCCCGGCATTACCCACCCCTACTGCTGCTACTGGCTGCCCTGTGCTGTATGGCATCCGCATGGGTTGCTGTTGCCGCTGCTGTTGAGCCCCTGCTGCTGCTGCGGGAACTGCATCTGCTACCTGATAGAACAGCACGCTGGGCTGTATCCTCCCACTCACACACTTCCTTTTCACATCTTCCCAGCTACCCACCAAACTCACGCTGGCATCATCAAACATCAGCCACTGATTCAGCTTCTCATTGCGCACGAAAGCCATGTAATGCTGCCCATAGTACGCCACGGCGCTGCTCAGCTGATACACTGTGTCTGATGTCAACACCTCTGCTGCATAAACCTGGTGGATGTCCACCACTTCTTGTATGTATTGCAGTGCGTCGCCGATGTCCTGGCCAGTCAAATCTAGACTCCAGACAAGCTGAAGGGACAAGACTCTGGGTGACTGCTCACACTGGCGCTCCGGGGTCTGTAGGGGGCAGCAGCAGCAGCAGCCATGTTGTGAGCAACAGACATACACACAACGCGGCGTATGAGGTATCAACTGTCATTCAGGCAAGACCATCGATTGTACAAGCGACTGCGATGACCACTCACACCTTGTAGGGCATGCAGCGGGTGTCTGATAGGCAAGCAATGCACACAACAGTTGTGCTGAAAACTGGGCAAGTATATCATGCTTGACAGTCCGCTGAGTTGAGTGCAGCTGCCGTGACAAGGCAGGCCGGGCTATGTGGTTCTTGTGTGATGTGTCAAGCAGAACAGTGCTCAGTGCCAGCCCAGCAGCTACTTACACAGGCGGTTCCACATCCATTCACATCTCTGTCACAGGCCTTATATTCCTGACCAAACAGAGCCCTGAGGACCAGCCCCATCTCCACAGAACCATACTCATTCTGAGCATCCCCAGCTGCAAACCCCAGGGCCATGCTGTTCACAACCAGCAGATGCTCCCAATGACTAGGCACAACATGACTGATAACACCGCAGCCGGGACTGGTGCAGCGCACTTTCTCATTCACTTTGAGGCCAAAGACGCTGTCGATGAGGACACCTCTGCTGCCAGGGTCGCTGCTGCCACCCTGTGCTGCTTTGAAGCACTCAAAGAGTGTGTCAATGAGTTCGTTTGCGTCGTTCATCTCTTGACGACGGAACTGAGTGGCAGCATCCAGTGCCTCACGCAATCCAGTGGGATTGACGACGGCCCTGAGAGTGAGTGAGTGATGACAGCAGAGCAGCAGTAAGGAGACAAGTAGGTGGTGGATTCACAACAGCACATTGCTGAGATATAGTCTCAAAGACACATGATTGGTGGAAGCTGGACGCCAGATCAGGTGCATATCATGGCCTGGTGCAAGTAAAGAAATGGTTTGTGATATGGTAACACTCACACACCATCTACAATCAAGATAAGGTTTGTTTATAGCCTCTCATAGACCGAATCCGTTCAGATGCACATGGCAGTTTCAGTACCGTTCCTGCCTGGCCTGTGTACATATGTTACGCAAGCAGGCCAACATAACACATTGAGACATCATCACAACTCACCTATCTTGTCCCGGCCTCCAGCCCTGCTCAGCTGCCTGCATCTGCTTGAACAGCTGCAACAGGGCATGTACCACGGGGTTACCCTGCTGATAACTGGGCATGTCCCTGACCTGCTCTCTGAAGGCCTTGCAGCTGTAGAGACACTGCACTACAACGTTCAGGAAGCAGTTGTACTCCCCAGTCTCATTGGCAAGACCAGCAGAGCTCACTGCGGGCGCAGTCCTGCTGCCAGGGGCTGAGGCACCAAGGGAAGGGAACTCAGAACTTGGAAGCAGCTGCTGCTGGTGCTGCTCAGCTGAGCCCCAAGCTCTTCGCTGCTGCTGTTGATCAGTTGCACCTCCAGACAAGATAGCCAGCAGGCTGTCATCTTCATCACTGTCATCTTCCTGATCTGCTGCTGCTGCTGCTGCTGGTGCTGATGACTGCTGCTGGTGTGACGGCTGCTGCAGGTGTGGCGGCAGCAAGTGCTGTACTGCAGATGGTGGTGGCTGGACCCGGCTATTAGCAGACGACGACGGCTGCTGCTGTTGCTGCTGGGGTTGACTGTATCCCAGGGCAGGTAACAGATTGAGGTTGTTGGCTGTGGTCGGTGCGGCTGCACGAGGCTGCTGATGCTGTAGCTCCTTAGAAGCCTTGTCCACCAGATCAGCAAAGGCAGCGAGTGCTTCACTGCCATCAAGGTCACCTCCAGCTGCATCCATAGCACTCTTGATGATGCCTGTGACTTGTCTCCTCAATGTCATCACCAACTGCTCCTCAGGAGTGACGTCAACCAGGGCTTGCAGCTGAGCTCTGACCTGATCATCAACAACAAGCTCATGCAAGGCACGAAAGATGCCCTCTTTGTATTGGAGCATCCAGGGCTGCAGATCACCCTGCAGATTCACCACAGTTGCTGTTGATGATGACGATGATGTCGACTGTAGCTGTGGTGCTGCCCAGGCATCTGCAGCAGCTTCTGCTGTGACGGCTGCTGGCTTAGCATATAAAGGATGCGGGGCCTGGAAGCCAGCTGGATACTGTTGCTGCTGCTGCTGCTGTGCTGCTACTGACACTGGCTGTGATGAGCCTGCCATGAGTGATACAGTCTCAGACCTAGCAGCAGAAGCTGCTGCTGCTGGCCCTTGAGCTGTTGCAGATGGTTGGCCTCCAACTGCCTGCAACCTACTGTGCTGCTGCTGAGCTGTGGTATCATCTCCACGAGATCTGCTGCTGCTGCCGTGGTAAGAGCTCTGAGGAGTCGACTCTCTGCTTCTCTGTGGTGTTGGTGGCTGCTGCTCTCGCTGCCGCTGCCCAACATGCCGCCGCTGCTGCTGCTGTTGCTGCTGCACAAACCTCAGCGTATCCCTAACTGCCTGGTCCTTTGCTGCATAGTAAGCATTGAGTTGTGCTGCCACAGTGGCTTTCTGCTTGCTGTGTCTCAGATGGCCCCCCTCCAAATCACCCCAAGACTTGACAGTACGCCAGTTTGGCGGCAAGAAGCCAGGGAACTGCTGCTGCAGTTGAGCTTCCATTGTCGCTGCTGCATCAGGGTGTAGGTCTGGCAATCCCACCTCAGTCACCCGCGATGCCGATTTGGTCCTGAGGTAGTGTGTAAAGATTGCCTCCAAAATGGGCTCCAACTTGGGCTGCTGCATCATGGCACGCAGGTCTTTGTCAGAGATCCTGGCAAACACTGCCTTCTTGTCTTCGGCCTCAAACAAGCTACTAGCATACACGTTCTCTCCCCTCTCGTACAGCTCATTCATCAGCGTCTGGATCCGCTCCTGTTTGGCAGCATCCAGCCTGACTGACCCTGGGCTGAAGGTTCGCAACTTGCTGGGTTTAGCAGCAGGAGATGATGCTGTAGTAGGCTGCTCCTGCAGCTGTGCCCTGCTACCACCGGAGCCAGCCCCGCTGTTGCTGGCTGCTGCTGAGGCTGGCTGCGCGTCTGCTGCTGCTGATGGCTGGGACTCAGCGCTTCCGGGCTGTGGATGACCATGGTTGCGGCCTGCAGCAGCTGCTGCCTCGCAAGCATATGATCGATGTCCAAGGAAACCGCAGTCCCGGCACTGTGCATTGGGGCACTCCTGGGAAACGTGGCCCCAGAGCCCGCAAACTTTGCAGCGCCGGACGCGGCAAGCCCTTCCAGAGAGGCCAGGATGCTCATGCAACCTTCCACACCAGGAGCAGGCCTCTCTGCAGGACCCCTCAGAATGACCCCACTTGTCGCAGCGACCACAGTAGGCGGTATGGCAGTGCTCGGTTTTATGACCCTTCTCACCGCAGTGGCCACAGAAGTAAGGCTCCCTGTAGTAGATGTATGTGCTGTGCTGTAGTATATCAGCAGGTGAGTGGTCCCTGCCAACGCTGCTGCTGTCTGCATCATGAGGTGCATCATGGGCTGCTGCTGTGCTGGATGCTGGTGCTGCTGCTAGTGCTTCTTTGTCCCCGCTATCCTTTGTGATATACTGCCTGCCTCTTGCCAGCAAAGTGATGTCTATCATGTCATCATCCTCGTCCTCGTCCTCATCGACCGCATCAGCATCATCTGCCACTGCTTGATGCTGTGACTCTTCTGCTTGCTGCACCGCTGAAGCACCATCCCCAGCTGCTGCTGCTGCATCTACCTGATCATTAGGCTCCTCTTCTTCCTCATCTTCTTCAACCACCCGGATGACTGCTGTTGGTTTGGCTGCGGGTCCCTTCTTCTTTTTCTTCTTCTTGGCTGCTGGCTGCTGTGTCCTACTTTTTGCCTGTGCATCATCTTTAGTCAACTCATGAAAGATCTCCTCATCTGCAGGAAGTCACAGCGAGGCACAAAGACATCATTATCCCCTCCCACACCAGTAGCGGATGCACCACGGCGGTTGCAACCACAGGATAGGTTGCACAAGAGGGAAGGCAGTGGACAGATGTAGCAAGGCCACAGAAAGGTGATGTTGCACCATATGCCAGGACCATAAGCAGTACTCACATCTTGCGTTACTCGCCAGATGCAGCAGGCTGCTCTTGATGGCATCAGCAGCCAACAGCACCACCACTGGCAGCTGCTTGTGTGTCCATGCACTAACAAGCACCCGGCTGCGAGCGAGCATGATGTGTTGCATGATCTCAGTGTCCAGGTCAAAGAGCATCAAGCGCGCCAGCCTCCAAGCTTTCCTGAGCTGTTTAACAGCACTGAAGTCTGTTGATGCACTGCGCGCGAGCTCTTTGGCAATCATCTGCAGCATCTGCAGCAGCAAACACATGGTGCATGAGCTGAAGCCTGTACATGAATGCTCAATTCCTGTGGTTGACAACACAACAAGAAAGCTGCAATGCGATCTGTGCTGATGGTTTGACCTGCTGTTGCTGGTTGTGCATGGTGGATGTGGTGACTGGGAGACACCAACATTGTGAATAATTGAGTGTGGCGTGTATTGTGTTATCAGGATCAACGAGTGCTGCTGGTACTGCAGGGCTGCAAGTCTTGTCATTCTGCACTCAATGATATCAGGTGCCTGGCATCCTTGCCAAGAAAAAGCAACACCCACCACCTCCGTCACCTGCTGAGAACTTGGCTTCTTGTTGCTGGAGTTGACAAGGATCAGGTCTGGGTAGCTCTCTGCCTCTGTTGCAGTGTCCATTAGACGTGACTTTATGACGGTAAGGCTGTTGTTGAGCTCGCTAACCTTGATATTAATCTGCAGCAGTATGTTGCACAATGATCAATGCATCAGGTAGGGGGCGTGCAGCTGCATATACTGATGGACTTGCTTGTAGAAAGACTCATTCCTGCATGCATCATGTACAAGATGCTGCTGCTGGCACCGTGAGTGGGTTTGCCATGTAAGCAGCAGATCTGCAACACAGCCGGCCGGGGGCGGTGCTGCATACCCTGTTGAGCTTGTCCTGTAGCTCTTTCCGCTTCTCCTTGCTCTGTTCTTTGCTCGCCTTGCCAGCTCTCTCAAGAGCGTTGCCCAATTTCTCCAGCTGCTTCTCAACATCTGCTGCTTGCTCTTGCAGCTGCTGCTCCTGCTGCGCCAAGATATGCTCGAGGTGGTACAGCACCCACCGGCGACCAGCTACACGCTGAGCGAACAGCGCTGCAGGTCAACGACATGTTGACAACACTGGTCTCATTTGTGCTTTGTGTCTGCAGTGGACTAACATCAAGCAAACAATGCAATGCACTGAGAACCCATATGCCCAGAGTGCAGCTGCACAACAGGGTGTTATCAAGCAATCATGCCTGTGCTGGTTCAGGTGAAATCAAGCAACACTGCATCCTTGCACGCCCTTAATGCACTTGACACCTACTGAATCATGGCTAGCATCAGCTGGGCCAATGAAGGCGTAAGATAACTCGCACCTCTCACAAACTTCCGTGCTTCAAATCTGGTGAGCCTGTGCCGTGTCTTCTTCACAATTTGCTGCTGCTTGGCTATCAGCATCGCTAGCTGTTGTCTGAACATTGCCAGCTGCTGAGCACACACCAGATGTTCCCTGACCTTGTCCCAGCTGCTGCGCTTCACCACGTCGGAAGCTTCAGTCTGTGCTACAAGCCTGGATTGGTGTTGATGCTGCAGCACAAGACATATGCCTCATGAGACTGCAGGACTGCATTGTAACATTGTAAGCTCAGGGGTAAAGCCTAAGCAAATTGCATGATGTATTTAACACCTATTGCATTCCCAGTGGCACAGCACGCTAACAAGATCCACCAATATCCAGCCAGTGTGCATAAGCAGGTACCGCATGCTGATGTGATGAGCACAACTGCCCCAACAGCTTTGCAGAATGCGCAGCCTTGACAGGAGACTCCTATGAATTTACCTGGTTGACGCCAAAAAGCTGATTTACCAAAGCTTTCAGCCCATTAGGCGTGGCCACACAGGTGTCCTGCTCTTGTAGGGTCTGCACCGACCGCAGTGGCTGCACAAGATATCTCTGTACTACACTGTCATCCTCCTGCATAGGGTGCCAACAGGGTGCATTTTCCAACATCAATGTCCCTTCAAGCTCGCAAACACCGACCTTTTTGTCAATGTATGTGTGCTGCTCAGCGGCGGGCGATGGTGCTGTGCCAAGAGTGTGGAAGAGTGATGACGGCAGGTAACCTGAACCAGCAGTGGGTGGCTGCTGCCCACTGGATGTGATGACAGGAAGCAGATGGGCACTATACAAGCCTTGCAGTGGTCATGTAAGCAACTGCCAACCACGCTCACAGCACCGGCTGACTCAATCGGTTGTATCGCAAATCACCACTTGGATCTCTCTCCCATCAGGTCCTTACCTGCTCAACAGCACTGCCATCACAGGTGAATTTATCGTAAGGGACATCTGCTGCAAACCTACTAAAGGAGCCCCCCTGCTGCTCTTCGCAGTGACGAATGCTCACGTGCTTGTTGCAACAAGGACTGTTGTGATCAGCTGGTTGAGGAGATGACAGGCAAGCCTGCAGAAAGAGTACAACAGATCAGGCAAAGTGAGAACTCTATACGAAGGTCTACCTAGACGGACTCATACTCTAGCGCAGCTGGAGAATCACTCAGCATCATGGCCAAGCCAATGCAGCAGGTTGCTACATTGCACAATTAAGCATGCACATGCTACATGACATAATGGCATCTGATGACGTACCCCCTCGTAGTATTCTGGCGACAAGCACAATTGCACCCCTCGCTTCTGTTTGTTTGCTATGGCTTGAACTGGAACATGTGCAGGCTTCAGCTGCAGCTCCTGAAGCTGTTGCAGAAACTCCCTGTACTTGGGCAGATTGAGGCATACACCATCAAGCACCTGCAACATTGCGGACAAATGAGGCAAGGATTGAGCACTAGAAGTATCACCAACTAGTTTGAATAAGAAGAGCAAACCAATCATACAGAACCTGAGTGTGGTGCTAAACAAGAGCAGCTAGTCCAGGTCAACCAGTCCTGCTGATACATTGGAGTTATTTACTGACACAAGCACAGCCTGTGATGGCACACTGCTGTATCACTGTTACAGGCTGCCTCAGTAAGGCCGTGTAAGCGAGGCACTGCTTGCCCACACCAGGCAGCCCAGCGCAATCGCAAGGGAACACACACAAATATTGTTACTGCACATGCTGAAACGCGCCTGAAACAGGTAAAGCCGAAGCTCCTCCTGCTGTTCTGAACTGAGCTTGTTGAGGGCCTTATCCGCCTGCATGCCAGCCTGCAACTGCTCGAGGTCGAGCTGAGCAGCAGCGTGTCTCTGCAGATACAGTTGCACTGCCCGCAGCAGAGGACCCTGAAGCAACTCAGCTTCCTGGAGCATTTGAAGCATTACTACACAGTCTGACACCGATTCTTCTGTTGAGTCTGGATAGACTTGTCTATCTGGGGTGATGATGCGATCATACTGCTTGGCACAAGCCTGCGATGACAATACACCACGTTGATACATTAAGAACTGGCCGACTGAATACAGAGAAGGCCGTGCTGCATCCTGACACCCCTGATATGTGCTCAGAAACCACAAGAAACCCTATGATATCATGGGTTGCAGAACAGATGTGCAAGTACACACACAAGCAGTACTACTTGCTGCCTGCCCAATTGCTTGCCCTGGTATCACAACACGGCATATAACACTCACATCCTTGCTATGCCAGAAGTTGTAGATCAGGAAGTCCTCAGGCAACGGATGGCAGACAAAAGTAGCTGCTTGACGCATCTTCAACGTATGGAATGCCAGCAGAACCCAGTCCTGCTGTTGTGACAACAACTGTGAGTCTGCAGAGATAAGATTGCGCTGCAGCTGCAGCAGTGCAAACCCAGTGGCATGAGCCACCCTGACTTGTCCTTGCTTATCCTCATCACTGGACGGGATGATGTCTGCAAGGTGGGGTGAGAGGGTATTATCACAATTCTATTCTCGGAATCAGTGTATCTACCCAAGCAAAGTCTGCGCGGCACGAGGGGTTGCCGATAACAATTGACATCACACAGATGCCAATATACTGCATACAGAAGCCCGGCAACCCTCATTGCAAGCATCAATCAAGACTAAGCACTAGTTAGCGTGGACCAAAACCCAGTAGTTACCACCCGTCTCACCCTCATGCACTGTTTCAGTGTAGACTTGCAAGAATCTGGCCAAAGGGCACTCCTGCATGCAAAACACGCAGCACAACATGCTTCAGATGTCATTACTTGCATGCTTCAACTACATTTTGCTGCTGGAACAGCTGCATCAGCCTATATGCATCGCCACATATGTAGGGTACTGTGGTGATGAAACTGGACAGCCTGTCTGCCTGCCTGCCTGCATGAATTCTCAGAGCAGTAGCTTTCACAACATATGGCCCTTATCTGTGGACGGCAGCTTACTGTAATCATAGTAGTATTGAATGGACACGTTAAAGAAGGACTACTATGATTGCTTGCAATGTGCGAGCTGGGAGCAATACTCACAGATTGGAGGGCTTCCAACCAGGCATCGTTGTGTAAGCAGCCGTTGGCCAAGTGGTTCTCCCCTCCGTTCTGCCAATGCTCTGCTGCATCAGCCAACTGGGCATCTAGCTCCCAGCGGTAGACAGCATTGAGGTCTGGGGCATCCTCCGCATAGGGTAGATGGGAGTCAACTGGCAGAGACTGCAGATGCAGATGCAAATAGCGGTGCGAATCTGACTAATTTGCTGGAGGACTGGTGTCACGTGTTATAACAGGAAATCGCAAGTAAGGTTGAGGGCGCACACAAAGACGGTACAGTGCTCATCTGTACAGCGAAGGTGACTGGCTCACATTGTACATGCAAGGGCTGGCAAGCCAGATACATTTGATCCCCCTTGCACTTTGTGAGAGCAGCAGCATGCAAACAAAAGAGTAAGTTAGGCACAGCCCTACAACTGCTGCCAGTGACAATGTTTGTTCTGCAGCGCATGATCTGTCTTAACAAGAGCTGCTATTGCAGCACTTACCAGGTGTGTAGAGCAAACATACTGTTCAAATGCACCAAAGCTGCTCCAGGTACGCTCCTGCTGCTGCTGCTGCTGCTTGTTGGACCCACTGCTGTCTGCAGTGGCTTCATCAACAAACAAGTACCCCGTGTAATCCTGTAGATTCTGAAGCTGACTGGTCAAAGCAGCATCAGACGGCTGCAGGGCAAGAGATAAGCAGCAGCAGACACAAGACATCAGGAGAACATGCAACGCAGTGCATGGGGCATGAATGAGCACACACCTCAGACAACAACCAGCAGTAAGCTTCATTCATGCAATGCAACACAAGCACAAGTAAAGTTGCTGTAGTTGTGTATGCGCAAGCATATTTCCTGCACAAGCATGCTTGCTCTTACCACAGAGTCCCCAAACTGAGTCAAGCACTGTTTCAAGATAACAGCAGCTTCAGGCTTGTCTTTGGCATCTCTCTGCTTGATGTCATTCAACACAGCCTTGACTTGGTCTGCTGCAACAGCTGTCAACTGGCTGAGTTCATCAAGGTGCTGCTGTCTGCTGACCTGCTTCCCGTTCAAGAGCTTGCCATGCAGGTAGTTCCAGACCTGGTGATGTGCAGAAAATCACGGGAGTGGCTTGGATTGAGCATCTGAACAGTAACGCTCACACTGACACCATGGAGCAGACGACTGCACCATCGCTGCAGTAGACACTGGCTAAGCAGCAACCAAGCTGCTGCCCCTGGTTGTGTACAAAAGCATACGCTCTCCAGACAATTTGCTGACGTGTAGTATATACTGCTGGGATGAAAACATGTGAAGAAGGGGGACACCAGCTGCTGTTGCGATGCACTGTCTTGATGACTACTGCTTCGGCACAGAAGTCATTTGGCAAGCCAGGTATTTAGTCACAAGACGGCCAGCAAATTCATGAGTGCACATGTGAGACGTCTATTTGGCCTGTTGATGTACCTGAGTGGCATTTGCAATGATCTGCTCCTCCGCCAACCGTGCTGCATGCAGGTCTGCTTCATGTGATCTGTCCTCTGAATCTTTTCTTTCAGAGCGATTGCTGTCTCTCTCATGACGCCCTGTGTCCCGACCCCTGTTGCGGGACATAGGATGATCCTGCTGCTGTTCACGTGCTGCCTGTTGGTGCATGAGCATGTGATCAAGAGGCTTTCCCCCTGCTGCTGCTGCTGATGCTGCTGTTGTCTCCTTTTTAGATTCAAGCTGCATTACAAACAGTGAAGCAATAATACTGGTGTCATTGCTACCCAGGGTAAATCTTGCATACAGCTTTCTGTGTTTAGGACGCATGTCGACTGCAGTACAGTTGACACAGGCTGCTCAAATGCATCTGTCGACCATGCGCGAATACTGCAAGTACAATGTGTTGCAACACTGGCTGCCTGACATAGCCTGCCGCTGTGCTCTGGCTGGCACAACAATAAATGACAGCACCAGGTGTGACACTGTCGTGCTGGTCAACATACCGCTACATTTGCAGCTTCTTGTAGCCATGCTGCCCTCAACACATCTTCTGGCCGCGGATACTGGTATAGCAACATGCTGCCATTGAATACATCAGACCGATACACCCATGCGTAGATGCCATTCAGCAGCTTGAGCTGCTTAGCCAGCATGCCTGCTGATGTTTGTTGCTCTGCAACAAAGGCACCCTTGATTTCTTCTGAGTTTAACACCTCCTGCCTAGGATCTAGCCACTCCTTGGACCAGTTCTCTCTGTGGAATCCCTTCTTGAAGCTACTGCTGAACAAGTCGAGGATACGCAGCCTGTCATCATCAGTAACCTCTCCCCGCAAGTCAATGTACTGCCTCCAGCCGGCTGCCAATGCAGTGGCAAGGGTGCAGGACATTCGACCATCCTTCAGAGGCTGGTCATACTCTGGCTTGAAGGCCTT
>LWCB01012689.1:0-17354 GCA_001630525.1 Coelastrella sp. M60
CTACTAAAGCAGAAAATCAAGAGGCTGCCGGCAGTCCTGTTTATCCCGTCCAACCCAGATATATTAGGTGGACTTCCAAAAGGACTCGTTTTGATGCGTGACGGGCGAAAGCTTCGCTGCATTGGCTGGCCTCCTGCCAGTGATGAGACCTGCAAAAACCCATCGTGAGATATACAGCTTTGCAGGGCTAGATCCTGGGCGTTTAAGTGCATGAAAATGTTCAGTCGCCTTCACCGTGCTTTGCGCTTGTGCCAATGCAACTCTCGTAAACACTCTGCATTATGAAGGTCTTATCCACGTGACCTCACCTGGTACATCTGTGTGCTGCATTCTTTGCAGCCTTGCTGCCACCACTGGTTTAGTAGGGAATCATGAGTCGATTCAGCTGGTGGTTGGCCAGAGCATGCCGACAGCTGGAACACCGCAGTCACTGAGGCACAGTGGTCTGCTCAGTACACGGTAAAACCAGAAGAGACTGGGCCATGCAGCCAGCTTGCAAGGACATCAGATAACCATGTGTGACTTTCTGTCTCAAGAAGCCTCCGCACATACAAAAGACTGAACCGTGGCTGTATGCAATGTTGGTCCAGTATGCAACAGCGCATGTACGGCGCAGCAGCAGCTTCAGTTTTTCTGATACACGGCAGCCCACTCCGGGGTGACAGATCTCAATTGAAACGGTCCTCATAAGGTACAGCAGGTGTCAGCTACCCATCTGGGCAGACGCTGCTCGTCAGCCATCTGGCAAAACCTGGTGGGGCAGTGTCATGGCCTTCTTATGCAGCAGCGTGTGACTGCAGCTTGCCAGACTGGTACTACTGCATTGCACTTCACACAGTCCCATGTCAATTTGCATTGAATGCTGTACTGGCAGGGCAAGTTCAGCCAGCATTGCAACCATTGTGCTGCATGAGCCAGAATTCCTTCCAGCTAATAGGCCCAGGACTCTCTACAGCTGATCCAGGAGTTTGATAGAGAGATTCTGGCTCATGCAACAAGGTGAGTATACTAGAACTTTGTGTTGGTGGGAGTTGTTGGGGCATTGTTGAAAACTTTAGACGAGTTCAAGGTATGCAACCTTCAACTGATCCTGCTGCTGCATTGCCACTACAATCAGCCAGCAATGATTGCATCCACCCCATGCAGACTTATAGATGCTGCACAAGCCAGGCTCCTTTCAGTTTTGCAGCACACATCGGTGATGTGACGGAAACATAGGGTGTGTCCTCTAGCTGGCTGCCAACTGAAGGTCCTCATCTGCCTGCCAAAGGCCTGATCTCCTCATCAACACTTCAGTGACCTGCTTCGTGGCACCAGGAAGGTTCAAAACACGATACTGTTGAAGGCGTAACGTCTTGACACTGCTAGCGCTCGCTGACAGTGCCAGATACTGATGGTACTCCATGAAGGTCCTCCCTGCACCCGGTGACATACATGTACTGTTGTATTTCATGTGCAACGTTGCATCGTTGTTCAAGATATCCTCAGGTGGGTGGGAGGATGCAGATCACAACAAGGTGGTTCGCCACCGGTGATTGCGTCATAAGGCTGCAGAACGATCTGCAAATTGCGTGTGCTGCTCAGCCATCGATATCAGAGCCTGGTTCGCAGTCACGTCGTTGGTCTACAATGGAAGCTCAAAGCACTTTGCAACAGTCTCCAGGGAGCGGGGAGCGTGCTCGTTGCTTTGCTAATTGTCGAATTGAAGATGAGCAGGCAGCCTACCACAACAACGCGTTTTGGTATGGCTTGGATGTTGTGCAACACGTCAACATCCAAGAGTACGCAGAAAGTTACGGAGTTGTATTAGCAGGTATTTTGAGCTGCTGCTGCTGCTTTTGTTGTAGAGTTTGCCAAATGAGCAGACGGGGACTCAAGCTGTGCCAGCAACTGCTGGCAAGTAAGAATGCAATAAATGCACAGCAGTGTGCAGCTTCCACCAATGTTGCCATCAGACACATGTCCTCTGGCCCAATAAACTCGAAGGAGGGCAAGGTCCTCCATCCAGACCTGCTTAATGAGAACTTAAAGAAGACTCAGTACGCTGTGCGTGGAGAGCTATTTCTCAAAGCAGAGGAGCTGCGGAAGGCGGGCAGAGAGATCATTATCACCAATGGTAGGTGCAACTCCCTCACACTTTTTCGCCACCGACTCGTACTCATCATTTGACGCTCCTTGCGCAGTTGGCAACCCTCACCAGCTGGGAGCGAAGCCAATAACGTTTACACGCCAGGTATGCTGTGCGGCCAGTGCCTTCTGTGCACACGCTGTCAGCTGCTGAGCTGTACAATGCCAAGTCAGGCATGACGGCAAGGGTGTCCAGCACAGAGAATCACCAACACAATTGAAGAGCGGCCGCATTCATCCAAAATGCCGACGTCTTTCGGGTGTGACCGTGGTGACAAGCTGCAACTGGGGCCTGATCTGCTGTCTACCCCACCCATCAACTCTGTTACCATCTGCTGATCAATACGCATCTTTGAAATGAACTGCATTGTGTAACGCTGTCTTCTGCCTGCGTGTGTCGCTGATCCGAATGGCTTGGATTCTGAATGCAGGTCATTGCACTTGTAGCTGCACCGTTCCTGCTGGATAATCCCAAGATTGGTGAACTGTTCCCCCAGGATGCCATTGATCGTGCCAGACAGCTATACAAGTCCTTTAATGGCGGTGTGGGTGCTTATCAGGACTCTAGAGGTAACGCACTAGTCAGGGAAGAAGTGGCAAAGTTCATTGAGGAAAGAGATGGAGCAGGGCCGGCCGACCCAAACGTGAGCAAAGCCGTCAGTCCTCTTGCAAAATGCACTGTGCCTCCATCTGCACTGTGCTCTCCTTAACTTCATGCCACTGTTCATGGCAGTGCAACCCTGCAGCCTTTCTGCATATGTGTTTTGCGTACGCTTGTCATGTGACTGAAGGCATGGCATGTTGCTGTGCTTGTTTGCAGAATGTTTTCCTGACAGATGGTGCCAGCCCAGCTGTACGTCTCTGCCTGAATGCCTTGATCAGAAATGAAAATGATGGCATCCTTGTCCCCATCCCTCAGTACCCCTTGTACTCAGCAAGCATACAGCTGCTAGGTGGGTAGCAGTTAGACAAGTTGTACTGGCAGCTCAGCGCTCTTCTTTTGTTGATTGAAGCTCGAAAGCCGATGACTGATAGCAGAGCAGGCAGCTATATGGCAACCAATAACACCACAAGGAGGAAGGATGAAGCAGCAGTGGCACATGTCGCAACTCACATAGTCCCTTGCTTCCACATGACTCTGCAGGTGGCACCTTGTTGCCCTACATGCTTGATGAGTCGAAAGGCTGGGCAATGAGCATAGACTCCCTAAAAGCCGCTGTCAAGCAGGCTCGTGCACAGGGCAAAGCAGTACGCGGGCTGGTGTTCATCAACCCAGGTATGGCACGCAACCACACAAAGCACCAAGCAGCAGACATGGCACTCACATCTGCTACGTCTCAAGATTCAGACAATCAGCCTGCAGGGATGATCCTGTGATGCCTTAGGTGCTCACAAACATGCAACTGATTGCCAGCCAGACGGATGTGTCTTGTAGTACAACTTAGTAAAATGATCAACTTTGTGTATTTTGTGGTTTTTGCTTCCGCATCTGCAGGTAACCCTACTGGGCAGTGCTTGACTTATGAGAACCTGCAGGAGCTTATCAAATTTGCTCATGAGGAAAAGGTGGTGTTGATGGCTGATGAGGTGTATCAGGAGAACATCTATCAGGATGAGCGGCCATTTGTCAGCGCACGCAAGGTGCTGCTGGAGCTAGGAGAGCCATACAAGAGCAGTGTGGAGCTGCTGTCCTTCCATACAGTATCCAAGGTACTAGCGGCATGTGTGCATGGCAGCTAGGTGATGCTTCAGTCTTGAGTGCTACTGTCGCTATGGCCTACCTCGTGCAGTCAATTGCAATGATACTTGCAAGCTGCCTTGCTTCTTGTTTGAGATGGCTTGGGATGGTTTCCTATTCAGCTAACTCAAGGTGGACGGCAGCAACTGATGAATGCCATGACAAACAGCTCAGAAACCCAGCTGACCAACATGGATATCACTGGTGTAACCCCTGCTTGTAACCTTGATGGTGCTCTTGAACATCATGTGTTGTGCAGGGTACTGGTGGTGAATGTGGCCTGCGTGGTGGTTATGTGGAGTTCACCAACCTGCACCCAAAGGCGATTGAGGAGCTCTACAAGATCTGCAGCATTAATCTGTCACCCAACGGTATTGGCCAAGTCGCTATGAGCTGCCTAGTCAACCCACCCAAGCCAGGCAGCCAATCATATGAGCAGTATAAGAAGGTAGGGCAGTATCTGGCACACATTTGCCAGGGGTGGGTTGCTTTGCGCTAACTAGAGTACCGAAGTGGATGGGGAAGATTTTCCCATATAAGTGGTGGAGGTTCACGAAACCAACTGACGTGAAAGTTGTTGTGCGCTCTAAAGTGAGAATGTATATGGGTTTTGGGGACACTTGTTGTGCATGGTGGCATACTAGCTGGTGCGTGTTGTGTCCTGCTGCAAGCAAGGGCTTAAGTACTGTGGTTGTTGTGTAGGAGCGTGAGGCTGAGCTGGCAAGTCTGAGGCGCAGAGCACACATGGTGACAGACGGGTTCAACAGCTTGGAGGATGTCATATGCAACTTCACTGAGGGTGAGGCAATGGACCGGTGCAGATGATGCTGAACGCATCGTGAATGACTGTTGGTCTTCATGCAGCAGAATTATACAGTGGAAGACTACAAGGTCATTACAACAGGCCCAGCATCCTTCCTGCTTACTAGCATTGCTTAAACAACAGAAGGTGCTTTTTGCGCTCTGCTCTCATATGCACACAGCGTAACTTGTTGTAAGAATCTATTCGCTCATCGGGTGTTCAAAAGCCTACTCTCTAAGGTGATTTACCGCTTCTGTGTCTTTCCTTGATGCCACTTTCAGGTGCCATGTACAGCTTCCCTCAGTTGCGTCTGCCTCCTAAGGCAATTGAAGCAGCCAAGGCAGCAGGCAAGGCACCAGATGCTTTCTACTGCTTGCAGCTGCTGGAGGAAACTGGCATCAGCACAGTACCAGGCAGTGGCTTTGGTCAGGAAGAGGGCACCTTCCACTTGAGGACAACCATCTTGCCTCGGGAGGAGCAGATGGCAGAGTTTGTAGAGAAGTTCAGGAAGTTCCATGGTGTGTAGCACTGCAGCCGTGTACTGTGGACAAATCATCATTTAGCAATCAATATCAGCAAATTGCTGCACAGCTGCAGGAAGCTGTTCAGTGTTAGGCCATCTTCCAGCAAGTATGTATTGTGCAGTGCATGAAGCACCAGGATGTGTCCATGATGTTCTTCTGGTGCTGTGTTTCGCTGCGTAGCATGCATAGATGTTCATGTGACAACAGCATACCGTCAAAACAATAACTGCAGCACCCTGACGAGCTTTCTGGTGTGTGCTGTGTGTGCAGAGAGCTTCCTCAAGCAATACAAGTAGGATCCTGGGGTCTCCTGCAATCATGGACAATTACCATGGGACCTTGCCTCTGTACATCTCACAAAGGCACAGGGCCCGGTTGCTGCTGCTAGGGTTACTAACCTGGCAGCACACTATCTACACAGCTGGCTGGACGAACTGGACATTACCCAGAAATGTTGTTCGGACCTTTCCCTGTGATCTACATGCTGATGGATGGCATGGCAAATATGAATGTGCACACACCACTGTAGCATCTTGTGGATGCAGCATACAGAATGTGGGCTCAGAAACCTTGTGCAGGTGCTGTATACTTCACTTTTCATGTACTTGGATGTCATGTCATGTACTTGTACACCCAAGCATGTATGGTACGAGCACACTTGCTGGGCACATATGTTGCCGCCAGACTATAGTACAGCAGGCAGGGATGATGACGAGGGGCTATCGTTGTGGAGATCTGTGCTGAATTCCTTAATGTCATAGCTATGCTGTGTCAGGAGACAGAGCTTGTTGGTGGTAAACAGGGAAAGCTGTGTTGTCGTGCAGTTGAAGTCAACACCACCTGCACGAGATTTTGTCTCTGCATGACAACAATGCCCAACAAAGCAAGGATGCTTCAAAGCATCACACTGCATGCTTTGACTGCATGCTGAGACACATGTAACCACACTGCATGGATGTATCAGTTTGGGTATAGTGAAGAACGGTGATTGTGGATTCATGTGTTGCAAAGCTTTGTGCTGAGCACCGCCGGGCTCAGGCTCATATGCTGCCTAAGACACATCAACAGCTGTTGTTGTCTGCATCATGTTGACTTTTAAGATCATGATCATGGATTTGGGTACCATTGCTGATTAGGACCCATTCACTGCACATGTGGTACTTATAATCATCAGGTTGGTCAACAGCTCACACAGGTGTCTGCATGATGCCAGAGGATGCAGGACGGCTGGGTGCTCTGCCTGCTTGCTTTTGCTGGTGGCTTGGCTGCTGAATGTTGTTTAAAAGTACCACTTTGTACATGTACCAGTAGCTTGAGGATACGCCTTGAACATGGTGATACGTTGCATGGTTAGATTAATTACTGTAACCCCACTTAGTCAGCTGTATTGCTGACAGTAGTTGGCTGTCGAGGACTGTGAAACGCTTAGCCACGCAACATACAAGATGCCTTTCAGAGCTGTAAAACTTGCACTTGAGACTGTGGCCCACCGGGTGGCATGAGCTTTGTGACCTAAGTTCTTGTTTTTGTAGTATGCTCGTACAGGTTTGAGTTGTTGGGACTCTTCCCTTGATTACTCAAGAGTGCCAGCAGCTGCATCTTGTGAAGATACTGCAGCGCCAGGCTGTCATCATCCCTGGATCAGGCTTAAGCACTGCATGAACATCTTCATGTGCTCAAGCGTGTTTGGAGGTGTTGTTCACCCCATTGGCAGCCAAGTCAATTGTAGTGTGGCCGACAAAAGAATGCCGAGTATCCAGTTGCCTTGATCGCAACAAACTCTTGCA
Source organism: Coelastrella sp. M60 (assembly GCA_001630525.1). NCBI lineage: Eukaryota > Viridiplantae > Chlorophyta > Chlorophyceae > Sphaeropleales > Scenedesmaceae > Coelastrella > Coelastrella sp. M60. The sequence continues at coordinate 6,979 of LWCB01012689.1, forward strand.
CTGTACGAAATTGGCAGACCTTGACAGTTGCAGCTGGGCGGTACAACGTCCGCCCGCATCTGGGGTACCGGTTACAACGCAACGCATGCTATGTGAGACCCGACTGACTATGTAGAGCTCAATATTTGCTTTGCACGCGTCAGTATCGCCCAGTGGTGACGAAGGTACCCCCGGTCGCGTGTCAGTACGAGAACAGCCTCTGAAGAGGCTTAGATCATTGAACAGTAATATATCCACAGCATTGCATAAACCGATGAGCTTGTGATGTTCTGTGGTATCAGCGGAGTTTCGCAACTGCCACCAACCTGATGGCCAGTTCAACCCGAAGAACACAGCCAACAAGGGAACCATGGCAGCTCCTATGGGGCATACTACAACGAGACCACCTGCTGCTAAGCCACTTGCTTTAAAGGGCGGTGCAGCTTCAGCTTATAGTGTGGTACGCTTGTTGGCCTCAGTTGAACATACGGGCGCAGCTTGCAGCTCTCATCCTCGTAGCCTTTGTGCAGGCCAGCGCCTGGGAGCGCTCAGCACAGCTTGATGATCAGCAACTGCGAGTCATTGATGCCATAGCGCAGGCTGTAGGACAAAAGCCCTTTCCTGACCATGTAAGTACACCACAGCTGAGCAGCACCCAACGGTGGATCTGCTTTCAGCCCAGAGAACTGCTTTGATCTCAAGGCAGCATAGTTTTTTTTGATATGTTGAACAGCGTAATTGTAATTTGCGAGTCCACTTGATTATGATGAAGTAAGGGTTAGTTGGCATCTGCGGGCAACATGCTAATCTGTTGCAGCATGGCAGTGGTGTTGGTTCCCAGACGAGCTTATGGTGATGCATGCCTTCCATATGACACGAACGAGCAACCACCATTGATCGTCAACAGACCCCTGGCATATACTGCTGGTCCCTGCAGTTGTCTGATGACCAGGCAACAGCACAAGATGCAGGGACAACCGCCAGCAAGAAGGGTGATAGCTATGATGGGTCCTTGGAAGATGCGGTGCTGCACAATGCCAACCAGTTTCATAAGTGGCATGTAGAACTGGAGGCTGCATGTGCTACTGAAACGGAAGGAAAATACAAACGCTATGCTGATCTCCTGCAAGGTTATCTTGGATCCTGTGATGCCCTGCAGCAGAAGGTATGCTTATACAACAGCTGCACAAGGAATGTGCATATCTGGGTGTGGCTTGTTAAGCAATCCTGAAGTGTGTATGGATTGCTCTGTACTTGGGGCAGGCAAGAACTCATCATTGCGCAGCCTGACCCCCCAGAAACGTGGCAGAGGCTTGTGCATGTATGAAGGTGCTCTCTACTATCTGTGCACCTTCGGCGCTGTTGTATTTGCTTTGATTGCATTAGTGCGTGTACCACTGGCACTCGGTTTCAGCAATGATTTCTGAAAGGCCCCTTAAGATGACACAAGGGAGACAGAAGCAAACCAACAAGTCAGCAACAATGAAGGCATTTGCCTGCCTGAACAAGGACAACACATCTTGATTCCCCTTGCCAAAGCAACAACAGTTAACTACATCCGATACAGGGCCACTAATGTTCAACGCTCAAGAAGGCGATCGTCCAGATTGACCTCAAATGCATTTCAACATGTGCCTGTGCGTCAGGCCTGATGTTGCCTCCACTGTTTTGATGTCCAGCTCAGCTACACGCTCGCAGTGGTCCTTCCTTGCTTCAAAGCGGCCACACCTTTCTTGTTGGTGCCCGCAGGTCCAATCCACCCTCAGCCTGTTTGATCAGCTAGTGCAGCTCCATTCTCAGGTCTCAAGCAGCAGCCAGGCTCTGTCAGGTAGATGCCAGTATAGTGCAACACAGACGGCAGCACCTACATCGCTTGGCGCATAAACAGCGACCTCAAGAACAGCAGTAGCGACAAATCACCTTTGACAGCAGCACATATACTACTAAAGGTCTTTGTGCGTTTGGATGCTCATAGCATTCAGCAGCCTGAACGTGTGCGCCTGCTAGCCATGATCAGCTGCCTCATGTCTGATTAGATTTCATGTCGCTTGTGCTGCAGGCTCTACTGACACACTTTTGGGCGAGAAGCAGGCACTCCTGGAGTTTGCAGAAGCACTGCGTGCTCGCTTGAAGTTCTTTGATGAGTATGAGTTGGCAGCCAACCAGTTTGCAGCTGCAGCAGCTGCACCAGACAGTGCAGAACTGATGCCACTACTCAACAGGCTAGATGACTGCATCGCGTATGTTGCAGCCAACCCCCAGTATGCAGATGCAGTTGCGTATGCTACCAAGTTCCGTCAGCTGCAGTCTCGGGCACTAGGCCTGGTCAAGGGCCGGGTGCAGACTGTGTTGCGCCAGGCAGCACAGACTGTACAAGCAGCGGTTTCTGAAGCAGCTACTGCACAGAGCACAGCTGCCAATCAGCAAGGGCTGCCTTCTCGCGCTGCAAGTGGGCAACTGCAGCCAGCTTTAAGCAGAAGTGGCAGCTTGAGTCGAGTCATTGTGCTGCCAGAGGGCTTAGAGGTGTCACTGCTCTATGTGCGATTCAGGGCAGCAGCTGAACCTGTGCTCAAGGGTAAGCACTGTGTGATCACAAACACAGACCTGTCTACTCGAGGATTCATCAGCAATAGCAAGTGAATTGGGTTAATGAAGGGGGACTCACCACCTCATGCCACCACAGCATAAGCTACTCAATGGCAGTACTCCACATTAGCATGCATAGGTTCAACACTCCTATAGCCTGATGCATCATACTTTCAGCAGAGCCCTTTTCAAGCCTGAAAAGGAACGCCAACTGCACATCTGTATGCGCAACCAGCATGTGTTTCTTCCGATACCATACAGGTCTACTATCTGAGCTGGAAGCCAAGGCATCAAGGCCAGAGTATGCAAGGCTGCTGGATGACTGCAGGCAGCTGTACTGTGCGATCAGACTGCAGGTGTGCTCATCCTAATAGTGCAAGCATACTCCCACCTGCTTCACTTACAACTGGCAAGGTTGCCGTCTGTGAACAGTATCGATAGGAGAGCTCCGTGCAGGGTGTTGGTGGCAGAGCAGGTTGCTGCAATGAACCGTTGCACTCTACAGCCTGTATTCGCCATAAGCACACCATGGACACAATGCAGCAATTGATGCTTTTCTGGCCCTGCAGTTGGTAGAGCCCCGTCTAACATCTCGCCTAGCTAGTTTAGGGCCACTACCCCTCCCGGACCTGGTTCGTGCCGGCACAGAGCAACTGCTGCGGCTGAGCCAACTGGAAGGTCAACTGCTAGAGCAGCTGGTTGGGTCTTCTGGGGGTGTGGTGGATAGGCCGCTACAAGTGGGAGTGGTGGGGGTACCTGTTCAAGGTGGGGGTGACTTGTGGCTTCTTGTGTGGAGCCTTTGAAAAGACACTTGCTATAAGGCTGTCACCTAGAACTCAGGGCAAGCAGTATCGACTCAGTGTCTCACAACAACGAAAAAGTACCAGAGTAGTGCCCTGCTTCATGCCACAGTGCAACTTCACCAGCCAGCTGTGCGTTTGGCATACCTGTTAAGAACTAATAATGTGTATGTGCGGCCACTTGTGTGCAGCTCCTTTGTCGAGCAGCATGGCTGAAGGTCTGAGGCCTCTGCTTGAGCCACTTGGACAACTGCTGTATGATGTCCTGCGGCCACGCTTTGTCCAGCTTGCTGACATGGATGTGCTGGTGGAGTTGATAGACATCCTGCAGCATGAGGTGTTGAGGGAGCAGCTGCTGCGTCGTGCTGGACCCGGGGGTGAGGCCCTGTTGCCCTCTTTGTCCAGGGCTTTGGCAGACTTGCAGGAGAGGCTCATCTACAGGCAAGTGCAGCAGTTGACATCTAGCAGAAGCGCTGTGGTATGCATTGCAGCCTTTCTGTCAACCGGGGTGTGTATGTCTTTCAGCATTGGCAGGAGTGCTCTGTCACAATGTGTGACTAAGAGTATGTGATGCTGACTATAGTCTGCTGTGTAGCAGAGACATTTATCCTGCATAGCAGGATCCTGGACAGCTGTGGTCAAAGCCATCGCATGCCGTTACTGCACTGTATGTACCCAGATCTCAGGCTTTCATCAAGGACCATGTAGAAGGTTACCACCCTCGACCAGAAGACCTTGCTTACCCAGGCAAGCTTGAAGCTCTGGCAACCAAAGCAGCTGCAGCTGCAGCAAGTGAAGCTCAGTCAGCTGAGGGAGAGATCACTGAGGCCACCAATGGTGAAGTACCTGAGGATGATGGGGTGCGTACCAGCCTGTCGACAAGAGTCCAAGTTCCCTGTTGCACATGCAGCATATCAGTGTGTCTGGTCAACATGACAGGCATATGTGGCGCTCGAGCATCCATGACATGTGCCACTCTACCTTCACCCTGTTATGCACATTGTCGTACACAATGGTTGGGTACAACCGTCATACACCCCTGGCAATGGACGATGCGTTTTGCAGGCGGCTGCTGGCCAGTGGTATCCACCAGTGCGGTCTACTTTGCTGCTGCTGTCAAGGCTGTATCGCTGCATTGACAGCAAGATCTTTGCTGGCTTAGCGCAAGAGGCAGTGGCAGCTTGCACTGCTTCAGTTCAAGTAGGTACAGCTATTGGGCTTTCTTATAGCTATGCCAGATCAAGCAAAGGAGTTTTGAGAACGGAGTATATCACCTGCATGTCACCATGGAATGTTGAGAAAGTTCGCAACAGCATTGCAACACGTGATGAAGTGGCTTTTGCTGCTGCCTAACAACAACCTGGTCAGCCTGGCTCTAGTGCATGCTGCTGCTGGCCCGTTGAGTTGTATTGGTTATCTCAGCAGCCCATTTTTTCAGTACTGAGTAGAGGGCTTTCTCTGTCATTCACAGAGTGCTGGGCGGCTCATAGCCAAGCAGGCAGGGGGTCTGGATGCTCAGCTGTTTGTGATCCAGCACCTGTTGTTCCTAAGAGAGCAGATCACTCAGTTTGATGTGGACCTCACAGTCACAGATATTGACCTGGACTTCACTCACATGAGGGATCATGTGCGCAGGATCATGTCAGGTATGTAACACACTGTGGGCTGAGTGCTTTGTATTTGCACACTTCAAGTATACATACTACTACAAGTTGTTTATGAGCTATACGTCACAACCTTTGGATTGATCCTCAGAATGAGGAACCAGTCTGGTCCCTGTTGGGTTTGCTGCCAATTTTTGACTTGTTCGTTTCCTGCAGGGGAGTCTTCCTTGTTTTCGTTGTCATCCAGCAATGCCATGGTGCAGATGTTGGGCAAGGGCGGTCCTCGCGTTGTGGCAGCCAGTATAGACAGCAAGCGGGACCTAGAGCAGCAGCTCAAGGCATGCTGTGAGAGCTTCATACTGAACATGACCAAGGCAGCTGTGGAACCAATGCTTGGGTTCATAACCAAGGTGACAGCAGTACGTTTGGCCGCTGGAAGCAACAAAGCGCTGGCAAAGCCACTCAAGGAGCAGGTGCGCTGCAAGCAGTTGAATGCCGTAACCCAAGGAGGCGATGAATCCTGACATCAGTTGCGCTCCTGATTGTTTGGATTTGTGGCAGTCTCCTGTCTGGGCTCAGCTGTCTGGGTTGTGCTTGCAGCAGCAGCCTGTTGTGTTAACTATGCCTGCACGATGCACATGTCCATGTTGTCAGCAACACTGTGCAACAGAAGCCAGGTTCAAGTGCCGTAACTGCCATAGCTAGCACCCTCTTATCTTGTTGACAAATGATGGCTGACAGATCCTGTTATTGGCAATTTGCATTGTGATGTACGTGTGTTGAAACTCAATGTGTTGTGTTGATGGATCGTTCCAGGCATTTGCTGCCCCCAGCAAGCTGGCTGAGCTCTTGACTGGTGTCAACACTGCCATCAGCGAGAAGCTTCCACCAGCAGTAGCCAAGACACGATTGTACCTGCCCAACCCTGCTACCAGGGCCATTCTGTTCAGGTGAGAGTCATTCTCTACTGGCTCTGTCTGCTGTGCATTGCAGCGACATGGAATGCTCCAAGATGCCTGGCACTTGGCCAGCCGCTGCATTATGTAGACAGACCAAAGCGGCATAAACTGCTATGATAGAGCTCTTGCCTGCTTCTGTCAGCTGGCTATCTGTCAAGCTGGCAGGTACTTTGTTATGCCTGCTAGCCGTTGCTGAGCTGTTGGAGTAATCTGTTGCTGCTTGCCTTGGATGAGGCTGCTGATGTATACAGCTGCCTTGGTGTCTGCTGTTTTGCGCAGGCCGATCAAGAGCAACATAGCCGAAGCACACGGTCAAATAGCACAGCTGCTGCAAAGCGAGTATAGCTCGGAGGAAGCAGTACAGGTGCCGTTGATGCAGCCTGATCAGCTCAAAGCAGTTCTGGATGAGCTGAGTTAGATGGTCCAAGTGGTACTTGGCAGCAACCCAAGCCACAGTCATGCACCCGACATGTCTGGCACACCTACATGTGCAAAGCCCTGGCCTACATAACCAAGGCATGGTTGAATGCAGGGCTGCCAGCGACAGCTGCTGTTGCTGTTGCTGGCTGCAGTGGTGCACACCACTGATGTTGAGAGCATGTTTCGCTTACTGGCAACAAGCGGCAATGCAATGTTGGATGTCTGTTGCCAAGTTGTGTTACCATTGTTGACGTTGTTCCTCACCTGCATGTAGCTGCTGCAACGAAGGTTTTGCCTGAGATCTCTTGGTAGGCCATGATCATGAGCAGCTCTTGCAGCAGGCAAGGAGAGTGCATAATCCTGTCAAATCTGCTTTGCAAGCAGCAGTTAGCAGTGGCTGTTGCTGGCTTGGGAATGGGCAGGTCTCACCTCAACCAGGTTGTACCTCTGCATTGCACTCCTGTACGACGGTGACCGTTGTACAACTACCGTAGTGTCAGTGACTAACCCTTACGTCAAAGTGTGCATCCGCGGCGTTGCGATTGCAGCTCGCTACCACGTAGTATTGGCTGATACAGACAGCATATGTCTTCAAGTGTAACCATGTGCTGAAGGTCGTGCGACCGAGTCGCAGCACCGTTTAGTCGACATGGCTGCATCAAACGCCTCCTCTCTGGTCGTGATCACTGGCAGCACCAGCGGAATAGGCAAAGCTATAGCGGTGACGTTTGCAAATAACGGATACAGTGTCGTTGTCAATGGTCGCAACCAAGGCACAGTTGACAGCACTGTGCAGGAGATAAAGCAGCAAGCAGCACCAGTCGAAGACAGGGTGTATGGGGTTGCAGGAGATGTAGGCACAGAACAAGGAGCTACACAGTTCATCAAAGATGTGGATTCCCTTTGTGAATCCAAGCAGCTGCACGTTGATGTACTGATCAACAACATGGGCATATTTGAAGTGGCAAACTTCTTTGAGGTGCCAGATTCTACCTGGGAAAGGTAAATGTGGCGAGATCCTTGGCAGATGCATTTGCTCATTGCACTAATGTTAACACAGTAGCCTTAACATATGCATATATACAGGCGGATCACTCAGGATATCAACTACCGTAGGGATAGTACTAGCATCGTGGTGTAAGCAACAGCGACCACCACTTATACATGTTGCTGACAAGTCGTGTGGATCTTTGACATGCAACCTCTTGATCTGCAGGTACATCCAAGTGAAATTCTTCAGCACACTGAGACTGTGCAGGCATTGGCTTCAGGGCATGTTGTCACGCAACAAGGGCCGCATCATCATGATATCCAGTGAGGCAGGAATGCGCATCATACCTGGTGAGCTTGATCACTGTGATGGAGCAACAAGTGACCTCTGGTACTTAGAACATAATGCACACCTCCCCTATTAGTATCATTCTGTTCAATATGGTGTTTTGCATTCTCATATGCTACACAGTGCTGCTCCTGGTTCCTAGCTGTTAATCAGCTCCACACTGGGCTGTTTGGCTGTGGCTACAATTGGATAGTGCACTGCCAATGCATGCTCCCTTCATCATGCAGAGCACCCGACCACAGCCACATGTAACCCCCGCCCCTCCCAAGTCTGTCCGCTTGAGCCCTGACAGATGTTTGCTGCCAGCAGTAAATGCGCTTGCAGAATATACCTTTCTTTGTGCTCGTTACTGCAGACATGATGCATTACAGCATCACCAAACAAATGCAAGTAGGACTGGGGCATGGTCTGGCCAAGTTGAGCAAGGGCACTGCCGTGACAGTCAACAGTATACTACCAGGTATGCTAGCTGCAATGTGCACAGTGCACCTGCCTGCACAATTCTTCAGTTGGCAATGTCCTTTATGTAATGCTGTACTGGGCATTGCATATGTGCATAGCTGCCCTGGAGTGTTGGTTTGCAGTGCCCAAACAGCATGTTTCTTGTCAGAAGTGCAGATGTCAGTCTTTCACTACGGTAGTGCAGAACTCTGTACTAGTGGCTGTCATCATTGACTTATGCATACCACCATGTACATTAGGGCCGACATGGACTGGAGGTGTTCAAGGCTACATCGAGGGCCTGGCACAGCAGCAAGGCGTTAGCGTACAGCAAGCGACGGAAAACTACTTCAAAGAGCGTGAGCCAACGTCACTGCTCCAGAGGTTTATATCACCGGAGGAAGTGGCAGCTACAGCGCTGTTTTTGGCTTCGCCTGGTGCTGCTGCAATTAACGGGTCTGCAATACGTTGTGAAGGGGGGATCATAGCGCATGTGTGATGCAGATCAACACAACAACTGTGTCCAAGGGTCACCACGGTCCCGGTAGACAATAGTCTCCATGGGTTGGTCGGTGTGGTAATCACATGAGGTAGTGCATGCTTCCAAAGCTGGGAGCCTGTCAGCTTATTCAAGGTACGAGGTGCAATGAGTGCAGGTGCACTGGATAACGTGATGAGACATTTCGTTTAACACGTCTTGGGTTCAGAAGCACACCTCCACGTCTTGATGACACAGCTCTGGGTGGCGGCCCCAGTGCATATCATTCAGCTATATCAGGCATCTTATTTGTTGCATGGCTAGCTTGTTTACACTTGGTGCCAATGGTGGCAGCAGCAGCAGCAGCCTCAACCTGATGCAAGCCACGAAAATAACTCAGACCATGGATCAGCTGTACAGTATACAGAGCATGCAAGGTGGGCAGAGTGCACATAGGAAACTATCCTATGCACACATCATCATGATGTCATCCAGCATAGGGACACAATAGAGGGGTGCGACGACCGGACCGGTACCAGACCAAAAAACCATTGAGTTATCATGCAACTAGAGTGCACTACAAATTAGTCAGGTATCTGCTCCACGGGTGGGTATGGATAGCTGAGCCAGGGGTGCTGCAAGGCATCTTCAGCACTAGGACGTGCAGTTGGGTCGGGGGTAAGAAGGTAAGACAAGAAGTCCAAGAAGCCTTCATCAGCCACTGGTACCCTGTGACGCAGGTTTGTGCGCTTTGGCAACAAGAGCTCATACCTGCGAACAAACAGGGCAATCAGGCGATTATAAACATATCACCCTCTCTACGCAGCGAACGGACAGCCATCCTATCACAACTGGTGTGCCTGGGTGGTGAAGCATGAAGAAAACTACAGCTGTTCCACACCGACCTCTAGAGACCAACATACCCGCAGGTGTATCCAAGCAATGCTCACCTGCCATTTGCCTTGTTGCGTTCATATATCTGCCTGCTGCGTGTGTAGTATCTGTTGCTGTATCGCCCTTGACTGATCATCCAGCTTGGTAGTGGACCCAGTATGCCCTCCAACCGCACCAGCAGAGTCGCTAATGAGTCATTCTGCAAATTGAGACACACACAAGATTACACCTTGTCAGCGCGCCAAAGCCAGCCACCAAGTGCAGCAAGCAGTCCACAAGCAGAATCTATCCTTGTGCTTCAGGCTTGGCACTCAGCAAGGGGTTGCAATCACTCGTGCGGTGTAAATAACAACCATCAGCAGCCAGCAAGGCAGATAGTAATGTCCTGCAGCCACCACCATACCTGAAACAGCACATAGCCTGTAGCTAGCTCAGCCAGAATGCACCCCAAGCTCCAAAGGTCGATCTTCTGGCCATAAGACAGGCCCAAGATGACCTCTGGTGCCCTGTAACTTCGTGACTGTACATAACTGGACAGATGGTCAGTGATGAAGCACGATGAGCCCAGGTCAATCACCTTCACCTCACACCTGAACAACAACAGCAACACCCAACTTGCTCAACACTTTTGCACGCCAGAACACAGCAGAAGCAATGCGAGAAATACACCATGCAGCATACACAAGCCAAGTCAGCAAGTGTCGTGTCATTAAGCAGTGGGGCATCAGCAAGGTGACAACGCAGGTTGCCCTTATGCACCTAGGCAGCACAGCAGGGGGAGCATAGGCAGCAAGAGACCTGGCAGTCTACTCTGCATCAGCAGAGGTTTGAGTCACTGAACACACCTGCTGTAACTCTTGATGAGTATGTTTTCTG